>JAHLWZ010000114.1:0-14310 GCA_020536535.1 Pelomyxa schiedti | reverse complement strand
CCACCCCTTCATCTCCGTACAGGTACATCTTCCCCAAGATTACCTGTGCAACAGCCTCGCCCGCCTCAGAAGCTGCCAAGTAGCACTGGAACGCCTTGTCAGGCTCTTCAAGATATTCATAGCACTGCCCAATTGCTGTTAGAGCGACAGGGAACCCATAAGGCTCACATTCCAGCGTTTTGAGGAATCCCCCTTTCTCATCCACAGGCACACCAACCCCATTCAATACGCAAAACGCCTTTGCCACAGTTCCAGCACACCACAGTGCCTTCTGTTCCGCGTATTCCCGCCTTTCTTCCTCTGACATTCCAGGCTCATTCCTCACATCGACAATCACACGTGCTGGTTTGTGCTGGCACGCGGCATCCAGAACCTTGTGCATGAACCTCAGTGACTCACAAGAACAGTTCTTTGCAGCCTTCCACAGTGCCTCCTCAGGGTAAACTCTGAGAGGCCAGTGATTCTTGAACAACGAGGGCTTCTCATTGAACAAATACTTGAGCCCCATCAGCGCCATTGCCCTCCACACTCCCCCCGACACTGTGTCGTCAGGACTGGCGCAACAACACCCATAATTGTTATCTCCCAGAGGGTCGCATTCACTGTGTGCGTTTCTTGGGTCCAGTGTCGTTTCCATGACGCCATTCAAGTCAAACGACGACGACGACGGTGGCGGTGGGGATGGCGATGACGATGACGGGGACGAGAGGATGTTGATACACAATTCATAGGACTGGTCGTACTCACCCAGTCCCAGCAACGTCAGCAGCCTCATTCCGCTTCGTACATCGTCGTTGTAGTCAGAATAATGTGACATTGACAATGCCAGATTAACGAGGGGCGTGGTGTACATTTTTTTTCTCCGAAATCCGAGACTTTGTGCGGTAGGAAACATTGGCAACCAAAAATTGTGGTCTGAAGATCTTGCCTAGTAACCAAGTTAGTGGAGAGGTTTGTATGTGTATGTGGATTGAATGTTTGAAGCAATACATTTGCACATACATTGGTGACAAAGTTCAGCATGAAGACAAGTGAGGACAATTGAGGACGGCCAGAATTGACCCTGTGCGCGCATCCTGGAAGGTGATTCCCAGTCCTTTCGTACCTGGAGGTGTCTTGCTTACTGTGGCAATCACACCGCTTGCTGTGTGAACATGCCATGTGGAGCCTACCTGTGAATACAGAGGCGTGTTAAAGTTCTTCGTGCACAGCACACGGTTGGTGTATGACACGGTCTCGCTGATGCAGTCTGGGTTGATCACCCCGTTGATCTTGCACAGTCGCGGGAAAGTGTGCACCACTGAGCCAGTCTCGGTGTTGTACAGAACCCTCACTCTGTCACTGGTATCTTTCTGAACCAGAACATGCAGTGTGAGTAGTGCGCCTCCTTGGCCCACCACAGTGGCAATTGGATTCGGCAGAGCAGCAATCACTCTCGTTATCACAAGCTTTTTGCTTGTCGTAGTTGCGTTTAGGTCCAAGAAAGAAACACCCCCTACCTCAAAGGTAGGTGTTGTGCTCAGTAGCAAAACTTGGTCCTTACTTGCCCCAACAAATGAAGCCCCTACGTACATCACCTCCAAGGTATCGTATGACACACACAAGGCCTCATCAGCACTCTCCACAGAACCCCTGGTACCTGGTGACCAGTGGAAGTTATCTATCCTCTGAATGTAAACGCATCCCACAGGGCCAGCCACAAGCCACTTTGTGTCACACCTTAAAAAGAGAACAGACTTGCATGTCAACGGACTCATCAGCTTTCCCCTCTCGCTCCCAGCCCGGTCAAACACCCTGAACACAGTTTCATTGGCGTCAATTCCCGTCACGCAATCGAACACCCCAATCATCCTCTCCTTATCCTTATCCTTCGCCCTCACCCCACCCGCAGAATGCAGATCGCCAGCAGCCGCGTCGACATTCTTCACGTCGATGTGGGACAGGGCAGACACGTTCTGGGCGGTCACGGCCACGCGGCTGGCGACCACGCCCATGGTCGGCGACACCCCGATGCACACGTGCACGCGCCGACACTCCCCGGTCGCGGCTCCCGCAGCATCGAACGACATGGCCACGTGGGTGCGCTCACTCACCACGTATGTCTCGCCAAAGTGCCTCATCAGCGACGCGACGCCCGCCATCGCGCACACTCCCCTGGGACGCGACGACGTCCCTGCCGTAGTAGTAGCAGTAGTAGTCGACGTGGCAGCCATCATTCTTTGTGACGACGCACATGCCATGGCCACGAATTGTTGCCGCGCGTCGATGATGTTGTCGACGTATGTGCCCGAGGCTGGGTGCTCTGTCCTTGTGGTGTGCGTTGTTCTCGTCGTCGTTGTTGTCGCTGTCGAAGCGGCCCTTTTGTGGCTTTTGGTGTTGCCCATTCAACGAGCAAATCAAAAGGGAAAAAAAAAAGGTTCCATCAATTCTTTTCAGTTTACGTTGATGATGATCATACTGCTTTAGGGTGTTGTGTATGTAGTAGGTATGCACTGGGGAGTGGTGTTTTATTAGTGAGAGTAAGGAAGGGAGTTTTAGGCACACCATGGTTTTTACATTGGGGAGTAAGGAGTTTACTGCAGCCTCTCCAGTTCAAATTTGACTGAAACTATCTGGTGTGCCGTGCAGAAAATCGTGCCGGTCTGTGGGCGATGTTAATATAACTGTTTAAGGTGAAGTGATTGCGTACCACACTGCCCAGTAGCGATGTGAAGCCAACGGACCACAGGGGAAGGCTGACAATACAATCGCTGAGGCTGCTGAACACAACTACAGTGCCGGTTCCAACACTTACTGTCAGTACAAGTGTGAGAATAGAAACTCCTAGAATCTGTTAAAGGGAAAAAAATTGGTGAGTTTTTTTGTTTTTTGGCTGTAGAAAAAAAAATGGGTCTTACCAGTCTCAACACCGTAAGGAATGGGGACACTCTTGTTAGAAATATCACAACCATGTCGAGGAGAATAATGCAAAGCGGGAACCCCACAATTACGCCGCCGCACAGCCACATCAGCCAGTCCTTTCCTCCGCCAAACGAACAAGTTGCCAGTGACACCTGAGAAGCAATCAGTCTAATGGAAATTGATCTCGAACTCACAATAAGCCACGCCCAAAGAATAACGTGGCCGATTTTCTCGCAAGGGCTTGATGGCATTCGTTTCACGCTTTTCAGGCTAGCCTTGGACACGGAGAATTTAGGTTTGCTAGCAATAGTTTGGAGTCTGCTTTTGTAAATTCGGAAGAGTTCATATGACACCCGTGACGCATATATCACCTGCAAAGGGTTATTATATTACTTGTGGGTGGGGGAAGAATTAACCAGGCATATAAGGGTCATTAGCATGGACACAGTAAATACGAGAATTGCTTGTAGATTGGAAAGGCTTTGCAGCTCCACGGAAACAAACAGAAATACACAAAGCGGTATAACTGGAGCCGGCAGAGCGGAGGCAACGAGCAACTATGAATGTAATCAGGGATGTATCTCAACAACAAAAGGAAAAAACACCCACTATTGCTCGGAGCGCCACTTTGTTTATGCTCACGAAGCACATTCGCACTTCTGATGATAACAACAGCATGTCAAGAGGTACTATCACTAAAGCACTGTATCCTGCCATCTCAAGTGATCCCGAGAAAGCAAAAGTTCCACCCAAAAATCCAAGCAGGCTAAAAATCTAAAAAAAGGTTGCATGAGTCTTAAAATGAAGCCAAGGAAAAACCATCAAAGCACTCAGGACAATCAGGTGGAAGACAACTGCAAAAGATGCTGTGTTAGTGTTATTTGCTGGTACAGTTGCGGGAGCCAAGTCCTCATCGTCTTCATTTATTGAGTCTGAATCTTCATCACTGCTGTGCTCCCCTGACCCATCACCTTGAGATGTCAACGCTATTGCTTGCTCATCGATGGCATATAACTGTTCACTTGGTTAAAAGAGGTGGGGCAGAAAAAAGGAACCTTTAGTGGTGAGGCCTTCACTTGGAAGTAAACCACCAAAAAAAGAGGAAGGACAGAACCAATTATAATTCCACATAAGGCTGCCACAGAAAACATCATGGGGTTGCCTGTTCGATATTAGTGGGGAGTGACAATTTGTGAGATACCATAGGTAAAGGCTCCTTGCTCTACCCATACGAGAACAGGCGACTGAGACAGATCAGTAGTGCCTTTAGCTACAATGAGATCGGTGTAACCATCAAAGTTAACATCATCTTTTTTGCATTCTTAGACGTCGGTATTGTTGGAGAAGTTGCGACACACCTACAACCAAAGCTGTTATACCTCGAATTGTCCCAGATAACAAAGTTGTGCGGGATGCGTTACCCATGTATGGCCAGCACTCCAATTGGGAGCAAAGAGGACACCTGAAGGAACAGTTAAGCGGGATAAATGGAAGGGATTGAGTACCGTGCCAAGAACAAGTGATTTGTTGTGTGGTGTGTGAAGAAAATCGATGGCGGGTCATTTGCTGCTGTGACCAGTGGTGCCATTACAAAAAGCAGTGCTGGCTTGGGTGGCTTTAATTGGAGGTAGACACTCCACTCGCCGGGATTAATTTCGGAAAAGAAAAGTAGAGTATGTGTCTCAATGTCCAGAATAACAATGGATTCGGTAAGCCCATCCATATCCGTATCCACTGGACAGGTTTTATTGGTTGATATTAGTTGCAATTGGTCATACCAAATTGAGCCACTGTAGATTTCACAGCAAGTGGGAGTGCAATAAAATGCCACTCAATGTCCCCGCTTATCTGAAGACTCTGTGCCAAAATAAAGTGGAAGGTATCAGCTGGGTATTCCCAGTGAATCAGAATGGAGGGTTTGGGGACGAGAGTTCGGGATGAATTTGCTTGTTGTGAATGGAGAACCCCATTTGTCAAGATAATTGAGGCTACACTGGTATCTCCAGAAACTGTCTTGTTGAATTGAGCGGTTAGGTTTCATTTGATAAACTTAACAGTGGTTTTTACCAAATTGTAAATCTCTTTCACATAGAACTCAGGCTTGCCGAGCCATATCACTGAGAAAGTTTTATCCTCAGATGGTTCTGATGAATTGTGCTCGATGAGACCAATGAGGTCTTCAATGGAGTCATAGTTGATATCCAGTGCTCCAGATAACAGAACAGGAGTTGGTAGAGAAAACACAGAATAGCTTGAGGGAGATGCAGCCTCAAATATAAAGAGATCCTTTTTGTTTGTAAGGGAATTCATCAGCATATCTTGGAAATAAATTGTGTAATTCAAATAATATGACAATATTAGGGAGTTGCAGTGACCGTTTTATTTACTGCAGCAACGTCACCACTGAGAAGAGCGAATCTACACAGATCCTTGGTCAAGTAAGTAACAGTAACCAAAAACATTGATGCAATGAAGCAGGTGGTTTGGGAGATATATACTTGCAGAAATGGGTTGTACACAAACACTCTGCTCTGCTGATAGAATCCCAGAATACTGTGCTCAACATACATACTCAGGCTGCAAAGGGTCTCACCATCTTCATCAAAAGTGAGTGCCACAGCAAATTCCTGCACAGTTAAAAAAAAAAAAAACAAATTTATGGTGAGAAACCCCAAGAACGACCCTTGGTTTGTGTTTTTTTATATTTGCTACACAACCGCTGTGCCCCACAATTACCTTTTCGGGGATTACAGAGTACACCATGACCTGGCTGATGTACGACCCCACGCTCACCGACGACACGATGGGGTGCTCCACCCAACAAAACGCACCTCGCGGTCCCATAACCACAATCGCGGACACCACCCACCAGACAACTACCCCCGTCGTCACCGCCCGTTCCACACCCATTGCCGATCAATGACGAGAAAAACAGTGGGTAACGAAACAAAGGTTCACATCTGTAAACGCAAATTGCGAAAGACGAGCCCATAAACCCAAACAAATTGAAACACCCAACAGACTTACAGGTTTGTCCTTTTTCTCTTTGTCCAGTGACTTTGTCAGATTTGAGTGGGTGCAGATTCAAGAAACACCATAAACAGAGAAGCCTCTGATTTCCATCATCAGAATAATGAAGCCAGACACTGCGTCAACAACCTCAATGTATTTTGGCTGTGGATCAGAAGCACGAGGATCCCTAATAATCAGCTCTTGCCCGTAACGCGCCACGTCAGTTCGGCAGTGTGTGCGGTAGCTGCGTAGCACCTTTGGTTCCAGAACACTGCACACCTTACATAGAGCACCCCTACGGCCACAAGTGGACAGGTTATAGTACGGGCCGCCAATTGGATTCGCCCCACCTTCACCAGGTAATGGATCCCTCTTCCCAGTTGTCAAACACAACACACCGGCGTTGTCTGAGAGGAATGTCCAAGTCCTTCCCTTCCAGCAAAACAGGCTTTTGGTGTATTCTCTTTCCTCCAAGTGATAACTCGCCAGCTTCCCAACCAGCGCCCTCTGCGCCAGTGTGGCTTCCAGGTCAATGGCCATGAACACACCATCAAACGATGTAACAATCAGTGCTTCTTCACCATCAAAAGCTGCCTCGCGCACCTTCCACGGCATGACCAAGTTATCCACCCCAGTGACACTCCCGCTCTCAACACAGTCAAAGTTCCACAGTGACATTGTTGAAGTGTCCACCTCCCCACCACCCCCTGTCATTTCAGCCACGGCCCACCTCCTGCTCGCCCGCCAGGTTCCCCGGACGTCCAACGAGTCTGTCAGCCTCATGTCTGCAATTTTCCCATGAGTGTCTATCACACTCAATGTCATGGGACTCGGGGAATCTATCGAAAGACTGGTGGATCCACCGTCTGACCCCACGAGGGCGAATCTGGGTCTTGATGAGGACGACCCGATCCACCCACAGAACAAGTTGGTGCTGCGGATTCCACGGCAGTCGATGGCCGCAGGACGGGCGACGAGGCCAAGTGTGGGCGACACACTGAACTTGACGTACTTATGGGTGCCACCACTACGAGTCTCGAGGTCAACGACTACGTTGCGAGCGGGGAACACAACCCAATCGCGGCCGATGATTGACAAGGACGCAGGGGTGAGCATCGAGACTGGGATGCCGATGTCGCGGCCGCACCGTCCCACAATCACACCGGCGCCGAACGAGATGAGTTGGTGCCGTGCTTCGATGTGGTCTTTGATTGGAAACTCCCTTGACGAACAACGCACGCGTCGTCTCTTTTTCATGTTCCCGTAAGAGCTAGTTTGATTATGTCCTCCTACTCAAATTAAACCAGGAAAAAAGTTCCGTTGCAGGTCTTGAATGAGACCCGCCATTACTACCAAATGGTTCGTTATTAAAAAGTTCCGATGCCGGGAATCGAACCCGGGGCCACTGAGTGAAAGTCAGAGATGTTGCCAACTACACCACATCGGATTTCAACGTGTTGGATGAGTCACAGTGGCTGTGGTTCATGAAACACAACGGACATTGTAAACAGAGCAACCTCTGACTTCCATCTTCATTACAAGGGAGCCAGTCACCGCATCGATGATCTCTATGTGCTTTGGCCGTGGGTCATGATCACTGGGATCCCTGACAATCAGCTCATTGTCATGAACCACCATTTCAGGTGGCCTGTGCATTTCAAAGCTGCACAACACCCTTGATGGTTCAATCATACTGCAGACTCGGATGACACCCTCTACGGAATAGAAGCCAATGGAATTTGACAGTACGAAGTATGGCCCACCAAAGTGATGGAACCAATAATGGCAATACAACATTTCTTTCTGGGACACGGGTGCAGGCGGTAATGAAAACCACTCCCCAGTTGTCAAACACAACAGAGCACATGTCGAATCCAACAGGCCACTTGTGCTGCCTTGCACGAATGCCCACGTCATTCCCTTCCACCAAAACAGCTCATTGATGCATTCTATCCCCCTCGAGAGATTATAACTTGGCACGCTCCCAACCAGCGTCCTCTGCGCCAATGTAGCTTCCAGGTCAATGACCATGGCCCTGCCACCAGATGACAATACCACCAATGAGTGATCGCCATCAATCGCGGCCCTTCTCACTTCCCACGGCAGGGCCAGGTTCTCCACCGCTGCGACGCCGCCGTTCTCAATGGAATCAAAGTTCCACAGTGACATCGTGGAACTGTCCGTCTCCTCACAATACATGTCACCCACAAGCCACCTCCTGTTCATCCCAGTCAACGTAGTAAACGACCGAGTCAGCTCCAAGTCAGCAGTTTTCCCATGAGTGTCAAACACAGTCAGTGCCACCGTCCCTAGCATCGTATCTTTAAATGCCACAACGAGCGCGAATCTGTCACGTGGTGAGGACACTGGGCCGATCCACCCCCAGAAGAAGTTGGCACCGCCAACTCCACAGCGATCGATGACCGAAGGGTGTGTGACGAGGCCCAGGGTCGGCGACATGCTGAACTTGACGTACTTGTGGGAGGATGAGTCGTCGCCGGGGCCGCAACACCGGAGACCCACGACCACGTGGCGTGAGGGGAACACGATCCAGTCGCGGCCGATGATTGACAGCGACGCAGGGGTGAGCACAGAGACTGGGCTGCCGATGTCGCGGCCGCACCGTCCCACAATCACTCCTGCAGCCAAGGCGACGAATTGGTGCTGTGCATCGATGTGGTCTTTGATTGGAATTACTGAGGGCCAGCCAACCCACGCTTCGTTTCTCATCTTCGCAGAAGTGTAGTTCAACAAGTCGGTTGAGAGTGGCGACACCTAAGTCGCTTGGGATTTCGAACCGTCCCAGTGATGGTCTCGTCGGTGCATCTCTATGGTAGAGTTTCAGTAAAAAAGTTCCGATGCCGGGAATCGAACCCGGGGCCACTGAGTGAAAGTCAGAGATGTTGCCAACTACACCACATCGGATTTCATAGTTGTTCACTCTAGAACATTCGACTAAACAACAGGCAAGAGCTGAGCACCCATAATACCACCCGTTGGAGGCCCCTTTAAAATCGACCGAGGAGACAAGATAAGAACTTAATCAATAAGCCAATGGAGATCACTGGCTGTCGTAAGGCAGTTTTTTAAACTGTTTCCACCCGCAAAGCGTGGTGCTGTCTCCTTCAAACATTCCTTTGAATGGTGACAGTTTTTTAAAGAAATTAAAAGCGTTCTGTCATTCATCATTTTAAAATGAACGGAGGGGTGACAGCTTTTCTTGATTTTGATGGCAATTTTTCCCTGATCTTCTCTGAAACAACAAAGCCATGGGTTGGGTGACGACGTATATCCCTCTCTCAGGCCCCTGGAACAAGCAACACACAGTAGCTCCCAACCACCACCACCACAACAACAGCAACAGCAGCAACAACAACAGCAACAAAAACAACGGGGCCAACGAAGAAGGTCAGGCAAAGCAGTTCAAGTGAAGCCAACGTCGTGTTCACCGGCATCTGAAACACTAAAAGCAACCGCTGCGGTCGTCGACGACGCAGCAACGGCGGCCACAGCTACAGCCACCACCACCACGATGGGCGACCAAGTGGCTGCGCTGGCCGCGGGCACACACCCACGCTGTGGTTCACAATGCCCACTGTGGCTGATGATGACGGCGGCGACGACTACGGCGGTTGCATGCAGCACAACGATGCCAATCAGCAGCAATGACAGCAGCGCCTCGACGATGGTCACGAGTGGGAGTGGACTAGTAGACGGCACATTGGTGGTGAGGCTGGTGTGGTGGTGGCTGAGGGAACACTCGAGGCTCTACCGTATCTCGTGGGAGAACACGCGAGGCGAGATGGTGGTGGTGACTCTCGGGGTCTCTCTTGTGCTGCTTACACTCGCGCATGAGGTCAGGTGGTGGGCATACCCACGGCGGGGTGCTGGTGTGATGTATGCAGACGGGGACTACCTTGTGAGGATGAAGGGGGGGCTGGTATTGGTGCAGGACAGGGTGTCTGGCCACAGGCTTCCACTCGTGGATGTCAGAAAGTGGCAGGGCGGGCTCTTGTGTACAAACAGGAAGTGGTGTGTGGTGTGTGCCAGACATCAAAGGAAGATGGTCATTGTTGGTATGCCGCCAAAGAAGAGGAGCCCCGCAAACTACGGCACTGTGGTTGTTGTTGTTCCACTTGACAGCATCCTCATCAAAGCAAAGCACATGTTCCCTCAGCTTGGCGAGGGCGAGAATGAGGACCATCTCCTGTTGCGGCTTTCTGGTCACAATTACTTTGAGCTCTGTTTGGTGGACCTGGTGCAAACCACCTCCTCCAAGACATTAACACTGTTGAGTTCAACCATTCCAAGACTGGACGACTTGCACCTCCCAGACTACAAGAAGTTCGGCGGTTCCTTTATGGTTCTGACACAGCAGAGTGGTGCTCATTCATTTGTGACTGGAGGTACTTTCAGAGATCACTGTGGAATCATTGCAGTTGAGGAGGGGAGTGGTAAACTGAAGCAATTCTACAAGGAAACAACGCGGTTTTGGTATTGGGGTTCTGTGGATTCCCTCCGTTTGTCTGTGTCCCAGCTGAACCAGTCACAGTTCTATGTGTCTTGCACAGAGAAAGGCACATGTGATGTGTGGGATATAAACAACACAACAGAGCCAGTGAGGTCCCAGAAACCCCCCATCTGGGCAAGCCTTCATGATTTTGTTGAAGGTGGCCTCTTGTTCCAGCCTGTTGTTTCTGGTAGTGGTTCTTCTGCATTCACTGATGAGCCGATAAAAGAAGTACACGTTACTGATGAGCTCTCTGGCACACACGTTGTCACCCTTGAATTGTTCAGACCTTTGACAATGTTCAGAAGCCATTCCTCTTTCCCTCTGTCTTCTCTCTAAGAACAAAACACAACAAAAGGAGGTGTGGTGTGAAAGTGATGAAAAAAGGGAATCACAGAGTAATCATTTTTTCCAAAATGTACCACAATACACTACACGACGCTCGTAATAGCGACTAGCTTTTCCTTCACAAGACCAAATAACTCAAACGCAACAATAGTTTATTCAATCTCACTAGCTACCGAGAACAACAACAAGATAAGGAAAAGAATAACCCCCTTTTCTTTCAAGTGCCGCGAATTTGATGAAGTTTTGGTGTTGGCCAACACCAGGAACAAAGTGCAATCAGGACACGTTGTCTTGCCAGAGCGAAGTGGGTAGTTCACTCTCAGGAAATAGAGCAACCTCCAGTTCCTTTGATATCAGAGTAATCAAACTTGGTGGACCATGTGGAGAACCACGTGATGATGTTGTGAACTGACTGTGGTGCGAAAACTGACGTGCTGGTCACAAGCCAGTTGATGTTGTTTGGTGGGGCTGGTTGGTGTGTTTTGATCAGTTCAACAATCTGCCTCATGCTTTGTGATGATAGGTCATATCTTGATGTGAGGTGAGTAATAGTGAAAATAGAGGAGGTGCAAAATTGAAACCTGTGAAACGCAACAACAAGAGGAATGTGGGGACTTGTAGAGAGGGAATCAGTAACTTGCCGCAACAGAGGGATGCTAGGTTCCTGTTGAAACCAAGTCTTTGTTACTCATAGGCAAAACTTGGTGAACTTACTGGGTTTACACTGTCAATTACAAGTACAACTGAATTCAATCGAGAGAGGAGAGGTTGCAGCTGCACCGAGTCGGAGGGTTGGATGTCACATATAGCTGTGAGAAAGAGACTCTCTGAAGGGGGGAAGTACACTGATGTCAAGTGTTGATGGTCCCGGCCCATTAAAAACGTTGAACATGTCTCTGAATTGTACCTGGACACAAGTTATGGAAAATGAAGGAGTTTGTGGCACACACGGGAACATTTGGCAAATTTTTCCAACCAAAGAGCGTTTTCCGGATCCTGTAAGTCCAATCACACCAACAAATGATGCCAAGGGTCCAGAGAAAAGAACTTGAGAAAAACTAGGCTTTTTGCGGGAAGGTTTGGCAGGTTTTTTCACACCACAGCTCACACACAATTCTTCATCTTACGTATAGTCACACAAAATTCATAGAGTTGGAGTTGACACACTAGGTTTCAATGTTGAAATGCAAAGAGTTGACAATCGGGCATACACTCGGCTCCACTTCACTTTTGCTGGAAAGAATATAAGATAAGACTGAAATTTCGAATGAAAACTCACCTGTGCAATATATTCGAAATTTATTTTCTTTCGAATAATAGCAGACTTCGACGCGGGAAGGGGGAGAAGAGTCTGCACTAAAAAGTGAATGAGAGAAGTGTTTAGATAAAATCGTGTATTTGCCGGTCTTGTAGCTGTAATGTCCACGGATCTAATGAAAGAAGGCTTTGATGTTGAAGGATAAAGTCATGAAAGGCAGCGGCAGATTCCTCATTCTCGAACTGGGGGATGTTGAGTTGACGAAAGAAACTGTAATAAAATGATACCTTCAGTTTCAAACTACTTAAAACTGTTGGAGCCAGATAGCAGCACAACACAGGATGAGCCCCGGACTGCTCTACGTTCCAATTTTGAATCAAAGAGTCAGCAAGGCGTTTCCAAACCTCAACTCCTGTTGAATTCAGGAAGAATAAGGGTGGTATGCAAAATACAATTGCAAAATACAATTTTTGGAAAATACAATACCTGGTCGCTGAGAGAACTCAAGTCGGTGTTCAGACAGCACATCAATACATACAATACAACGTCTTACAAATTCGTAGGAATCGTTAGCACATTTACACCTAGAATATCAATCAGGAAAAATGCCACAGGGAGAGTAAGAGTCACTTCAAAGGAGAGGCAGCAACTTTTGGAGTAACACCATACGCAACCACCACATTGCCACCACCACCACCACCACTTGACGGGAATAAACCGAAGTCACTCGCACACAGGTCACCCCACACACTCTCACACTGCGCGTAAACAACATCCCTCATGCACTTGCATGTCCTTCCAACAGCTGCGCACTCCCGACCATTCAAATACCTGCATTATACATGTGTACCTCCAGCCAGGTAAAATTAATGCGGAAATCATAATATGGTCAAGCAATTGCAGTAAAAGCATACCTCAAAATACTTTGCACTACTAGGGTACCCGAACAACACGCCAAAAACGAACCACCATCACAATACATCAAAAAAAAAAAGCGTTGATCAACTGCCCCGAAATTAAATTAATTTGTTGGGAGACGCCACTGTCCCTTTTTTATTGAGAAGAGAAATGAGTGGAATGTGCCACGAAGTACATTTACAGCCATTGTCGAAATGGGAGAGCTTACACTTTTTTTGGTGCTCCTTAGCGGTTTGCATTGAATCCAAGGCAAATTGATGGCACCAAGTGGTCAACGATGGCAAGAAACCCACCTAAATGAAGAAATGCAATGACCAGTGGCTCTTGGGTGACGTCCGTCAACAAGACACACAACTCCTCAGCTTGCGTGTGGTGGTCATGCTGCCATCAACACAAGGGCATCACCGAGACGCCGACGCAGTGGAAATCCGAGAGTGAGGACACAGAACCCAGTGAATGGCTCGATCACGCTCAAGTTTAATCAGGGGACGAACCCCGATTATCCACACACCACCTCGAAGCGTGGGTGGTGCCGGTGGAGGAGGAGTGGTTCCTCCTCATCCAAACGAATTGGTGGTTCTGCACCTTGTGGAAATGCCACTCCACTGAAGCAGTAGTGCGAACAGGGCACATTGAGTAGATGCACAAAGTCTGGTTATTTTTGGGCCGACACAGTGATCAAACTTCACGACTTTTGCGCAGGAGCATTTCCGGGTTGGTCGATGGTGGTGGTGGTTCTGAGGTTTTCCCCAGTGGTGGTTGTGGTTGTGATGATGGTGAGAAACAACCACAGCAACCTCTTTGTTGGATGGTTGTTGGGGCACAAAGAATAACCATCACCTGTGACTTGGCTGTCGTTACATTTGTTGCTTGTGGTTGTTGTGTTGATTGTTTTGTATGCTTCGTTGTTGTTGATTCTGGTGCTGCTGCTCGTTGGTTCAAGGTGGATGATGATCCGTTTGAGCCCATTTGTGGCAGAATAAAAAAAACACCAGACCGCTGAGACGGCGATTACTACGAAAATGACAGCGTTCCGGTCTGTGGACTATTAGACTTCCCCTAAAACGGTATACAGCCAGCTGGAGTGTTGTCTTCCAGCCAACAACTCGTTTGACAGCCAGCACGTGGCGTGGGGGCTGACACAAGGGGTGGCAGCCAGCAAATCGTTTGACAGCCAGCACTTGGCTGGGAGCCGACATCTCAAGTGGAGGCTGACAAATTGTGTGGGAGCCAGCACCTGTCGGCTGTGGGAGCCTGCAAGCCTGCCACGTTCTGCAAGCCACATGGGTGTGTGACAGCTTGCAGTTTTGTTGTTTGTGCATGTGGCTGTTGTGGTGTGTGGTGATTGTTGTTCTACAGCCAA
>JAHLWZ010000113.1:91267-121316 GCA_020536535.1 Pelomyxa schiedti | reverse complement strand
GAAAAAGTCACCTTCAAAGGAGACCAGTGTGTCAGGGAAGTGTGGGTTGGATTGCAACAAATCACGCAGGAGTAACAAAGATGAACCAACAAAGGCAAGCAGGCTTTGTTCATCCTTTACTGTGAGGACAGTTTCGGCAGGTGTAGTACTAGTAGGTGCGGACTGTGGAGTGGAGGTTGTTGTGGTACTTTGAGTAGTGGGTAATGTTTCGGTAGATGTGGAAAGAGTTGGTGTAATCTTGATGGAGGCGGGAGTCGATCCAAATATCCAAGAGTAAAAAGGGCTAGAATTGCTGTAGGTAAGAACATGTAGCCTTGGAGCCAGATTAAGTGAAAAGAAGCGAACTAAATTGGAATTATATTTACCTATTCACAGAATCAAAAGCCATTGTGAAAGAGTGTGCAACAGCCTTTATGGTGGTTAATGAAACCAATGGAAGGTAATTGGCAAAAAAGGTACCCGCAAGGCCAGAGGATCTGATAGTGTTTGCAGTTGTACAAGGTAGGGGTTTGTTGATTCATAGCGACGGTAGTTAGTAAGAGCTGCAGCTACTGCAACTGAGGAACAAAGAATTAAAAAATTTTCTTCACATGGAGGCCCAAATGTGGCAGTTTTAATTGTCTAGAATGTGTAAATTCCATAAAGAGCTATCGTGAAATCATGGTACCGATATAACACTACTGAACATATCCACAAGCATTAGATACTGAACCAGAGTATTTTGGTTCAAGTTGTTAGATGCTTGTATTATCTAAAGGTGTACCCTGAGTTTTTAAAAAGGCGAGACTATAAAATACCGTAAGTAATAACTTTAGACACAATGGTTTCAACTTCGCGGACAGGTCTAAATAAATGTTAAAGAGAAGTATTAGGTTGAGTGGTCACCATCAATA
This sequence comes from Pelomyxa schiedti, assembly GCA_020536535.1. Lineage (NCBI taxonomy): Eukaryota > Evosea > Pelobiontida > Pelomyxidae > Pelomyxa > Pelomyxa schiedti. The sequence continues at coordinate 120,423 of JAHLWZ010000113.1, read as the reverse complement.
GGATTTTGCACCACTGTGTAGGTATGGTCCAAGGTCTTCTTAAGTGAAAGTAGAAGGCTCTAGTGAAATACTTTACTATTGGTAGGGGAAAAAGGGATAAACATTGAAGGAGTTTATATGTGACCCACAAATAACATCGATTGCACTGTAACCAAACTGGGCTGAAGCAAAGCTGAGATGCAACATAGTGTTAAACAGGGGACAGAGGAGCTGAAGTTTTTGTTGTCACAAAAAATTTAAGTGAAAAATAAATTCTAACTCCAAAGTATGCTGAAATGGAACCTCTAATGCACGCAGGCTCCGTGTACTGTCACTTTTATTCACCATATCGCAGCATTTGGAAAATAACATGTTGATGTGTGCCTTGGCCAAGAATTTAGGAATACCGAAATAGCGGAAAGCAATGGAAGAAAAACCTTATTTGCCGCCAACACGTCAGGTGACATACGAGAAAGCACGGATTGAATATATCCAGAATTTACTTTCAACATGAAGAAGTCGGACCAAAAAGACTCCTCCTTGCAGACATCTGCATTCTAATTGCAGTGCTGCGCATTAATGACACGTACTCGGCAAATCAAACAAACCCGAAGGATTAGATCCAAACACAAACAGAACTTCTCCGCTAACACCGTCCCCGCTTTACTACGAACCACACCGCTGCTCATAGATCATTACAAGCCAAAAAGAAATTGAGATCATTGTGATGATTCTCGAAAGAACAAAGACATCAGAGGAACACATTTTTTTTTTTAAGATCCAGGCGTGTCGAGGTGTGCCACACGAGAAGCTCACACAGGTACTGCTGCAGGGAGCCTCCTCGCATCCTTTTGGCTGGCATCACACAGACCAGAGGAGAATCTGGAGGCTGCTGCTTTTTCTGATTGTGTGATTCAGATAAATAACCGAAAGGAATGAGACCCGAAACGGCTGAGTGTGTCCCAGGGCACGCAAGCAACAACAACAACGAGGAGCAGGGGGAGTACACAGTGCTGGGAGTGATTGGTGACGGGGCCTACGCCACTGTAAAGAAGGCACGGCGCAACGCTGACGGGATGTTGTGCGCACTAAAGAAGGTCAAGTGCACCACCACCGCCGCCACCACGACTACGCTGGTTGGCAGCTGCAGCCTCAACGACGGCCGTGGGGACCAAGTCCCGGCACGGTGCCCGAGGTCGTTGTTGCAATCAAACGTGGCCGTTCACAGGGAGATCACCGCACTTATGGTATGCTTTTCTTCCCCGCTTCTTTTTTCTCAATTCTTGACTCTGCTTTTCCTTTCTTTCTTTTTTGTTTTTGTTTTTGTTTTTGTTTTTGTTTTGCTAGGCATTGAGGCACCCTAACATTGTGAAACTGTACGATACTGTTGCGAAGCCATTCAGCATTACAGTGGTCCTTGAATTTATGCCATACGATTTAGACCAAGTGTGAGAGGAAATCCGAAGGGGAAAAAGAGTAATGGTGACACACTCTGTCAGGTTCTCAAGCAGTGGGATGTGCCAGAGGCATGCGCGAAATATTTCTTGAGACTCATACTAAGAGGTCTCGCTTATTGTCATCTTCACGGCGTTGTTCACAGAGTATGCAAATTTCTCTGTGCCAGTGTGGCATTCTCATTGTTGAGCAAAATAAGGATATAAAACCTTCAAACATCCTTTTGGATGACACTGGGCGCCTTGTCATTGCTGACTTTGGCTTGGCACGGGCATTGCCACGGTGTACCATTGGAGGGCAAGAGGAGTTGATGACAAACCAAGTTGCAACAAGGTTTATTAAAACTCGTGCCTTTATTGTGCTTCCACGCTTCTTAGGTGGTACAAGGCTCCAGAGTTACTGCTTGGTGCACAGAGGTATGACTTTGGGATTGATATTTGGGCATTGGGGTGTGTATTTGTGGAGCTCCTATGCGGAGAGCCCCTCTTTCCAGGTGGTATGGAGTACTCAACAGCATTTTAATTTTGTAACACTTTTTTTTTAGAAACTGACATAGACCAGTTGTTTAAAATTGTGCAAATACTTGGAACTCCCACAGTACAAAACTGGCCCGTAAATAGTCTCACAGTTTTCAAGTTAATCTGATTTGTTGGATTTAGGGTGTCCAAGCACTTCCCGATTTCAACAAGCTAGTGTTCAGTCCACTTGCTGCCACCCCGTTCAGGGATGTAATTCCGCGATGCTCACAAGGAGCCATTGACCTTATTTCCAAACTGCTGGTTTACAACCCTGATTCCAGATTGTCTGCTGCACAGGTCAGCCAGTTTCCCACAATTCACTGAACTAACCTGTCATGTCAGGCTCTCGTGGATCCCTATTTCTTTACCACACCATTGCCTCAAGAACCTCCACCACTCTCCGGCTTCATTAAGGCCAGGGAACCCAATTCCCAGTATTCCATGGCGCAGATGTTGGACATTCTGATGGCTGGGAAACCAGCACATTTTGACAACCCAGACCCCTACGACCTTGAAAAGCAAGAGGAAGGGTTCTAGGTCGCCAACCAAAAATAAAAAGAAATAAGTGATTGAACAAAGAAATGTCTTTTTTTTAGTTGAAGCACAATACTTAAACTAAGCCCTCAACAGAAACTGGTATGAGCTTAGACTTACTGCTCGAAATTGGAAAAAAGGAAAAGTTAGAACTACAGGCGTTCTACACCACACCAAAAAACAACTGCAGTATGACAATATAAGTTATTATTCCATCACAGTGGTCTACGAATTGGTGGTGCAAATTGCTTCAACTGCAAGCCACTTGAGTGTTCCGTAGCATGGATCTCCAAAGAGATCGTCCTGGACGGAAATCTCGCACCTTAATATGAGGTTAGTTGATGGTTTGGCTTATTAGAATAAGGATATCGGAATGTTGCCGTACATGTTGTTGCCAAGGCAGAAGTCTTCAACAGCAGCAACAGAGGATCCAGCATGGCAAGAGGTGCTAAGCTGATACGAAGAACAAGTGCCGGCAGTATAGGTGGGGGTTCCGAAAGAAGCAAAGGATATTGTTGATATGATGTAACCGGTAGGGCACTGCATTACGGCGGTGGAGTCCTGGATGTACAAAGTGAGTGGGTATGGTAGAAGAAGTGAGGTTCATTTCTGAGAAGAGGACAACAGAGAAAATGCAAAACGAAAAAGGAAAAGGAAAAAACCTCGGCAGTGACTGAGCAAATCACTGTGCCGCTTGTTCCGTAAGTGCTGAACTCATATTCGCCAGATGATACAGAAAGGGCAATATCCAAAGGTGTGCTTGTTGCAGATAGAATTCCTGGAGCGCCCGGAATTAACTGCCCTGTAATTTGAAAGGAATTTGAGAATGATATTGGGGTGGGGGAAAAAAAAACTTGCACACCATTCTTCCAGATAGGCACATCACCATCATAAACGACGAGATCAGAAAAATCTAGTTTTGCAATATGGACTACGGCATCACTTCCAGTAGGAATTGACGTTGTAAGTTTGTACGCTGTAACAAAGGAGTAAATACAACAGGAAAGAGATTCCTATAAGTACAACTTTCAGAGTTGGAGCAAGTAAACTGAACAATGAGCTTCTTCACTGTGTCATAGCATGGGTCTCCACCAAATTCAGTATTGCTTGCCTCAATCTCACAATAAGACTTCCCAATGCAAGAGGACATCACAGTGCTCGAATTTGCGGAATGGCACTTGGAATTGATTGAATAATGCCCACATTCGCCTTTTTCCTCTTAAACGGGGTTGGGTGTCTTTCAAACAAACCGGTTGGTGTTCCAAAGCTGGCAAATGTAATGGAAGAAATGACTCCGCCATCTCCACACCACATACTAACGGCACGATTCTCAGGGGCTTCTCTGCACTGAGTTCCTCCCTTTAGGTATTAGTTAGCCACGGCCTGGCCTCCTGCCAGAAATATGCTACCTGATGTGACCATGAAACGGAGATATCTTTACCTGCAAAAGCTGTGTGTGCAGAAACATTTGCAAGTGTAGAGTGCGCAATCACACGGGACTGCGGAGGATTTATAATAATGTGCTCGAATCTGTAAATCCAATGAGATTTGAAAGATACTGTGTGTAACAAACCCTGCTGAGTCAGCGTCCTGTGTGATACCAGCTAAATACTTATAAAACCACGCACCAACACTACCAAACATTATCTGCAACATGTTAGAGGATAGCTACAAAAGATCATGGCACAAACATGATTTCTGCTATTCATGCCCGATCCTTCCCGTGGTGAATCCCACAGCTCCCAGAGGGTAGTCTGGTATTTTAAAGATGGGTTAGTGCTTTGGAGTGTCATTTATAACTCACAGCAGGCGTTTCAGCAGTTTGTTGGAACATATAACCCCAAGAAGGATATGTTGTTTGCTGAGCAAGGGCCAATGCTGTGTCAGTCCTCCCACTTTTGCTAAGCTGCTCCATAAGTACTTTCACACCAATAATTCCTGTTGTCACATGCCTGGGGAGGGTGAAAGTTTCACTAGAAAAGATAAAACTTACGTGTCTTGATCCCAAATATCATCCAAAAGGTTGTAAGTAACATTTTTTATTTCCGTCGAAGGTACTGCTCCCAGGTCAAGTGCCAGTGCTTGTGTTGTTTGAACACCAATATTGTATGTCAAGTCTCTTTTGAAGGCAGAGTTGAACTATCAATCACAAAAACAATGAGAAAGGAGTTTGAAATGGGTTAGCGGATTAACTGCTTCAATTTGAGTGGACTTCAGTTGTGTGTAAGTTTGGTAGTCATCAGTTTTTCCAAGCATGTCAGCCATCTCACAGAGCAACCCAATGTTCATTATGTAGTAGTAGGAAGAGGTATAAGATATCGAACATTCTGGTGAGGGTGGAGGGGGACACCAATCACCATAATAACCATAGAAGTTACCAAGACCTGGAAGGTGAAGAAATATTAGCGGTGACAGGTTAGTTGTGAGTATTACCATTTGAGGCTTGGGTCGTAAGGAAATCAACATAATTCTTCACTGCTGCGTAGTTAGTAGCTACGATATCAGTATCTCCATAGTACTTCCAAAGCCAGTAGATCGAGTGAGGGAATTCTTTTCTTTTCTTCACATACAGAAAGCTAAGTAAAGATACAAACCAGAACCCCAGGCAGGATCTGCGGGGATACTGCCCCAAATGTACGGAACTGTATCTGGAACAGCACCGCTTGAAACTTGTTCGTTGAGAATATCGGCAGCGAAATTGGTGTAAAAACTGGGTAAAATAAGGAGAATCAAGTAGATTGATTTCCATACCTTTGCATGTCATAGTTGTGAATTGCTTCCTCTGAGGACAATTCGGCATCAGCCATCCAACCCAATCTCTCATCTCTCTTGGAGTATATTAGGTACACTCAATTCAAGTGAAGACATACTTGACAGCAGTCAGTTGGAATACTCATTAAGTTGGATTCTTGTCCCCAATGAATGTTGTGTTGAATTTGGTTGAGAACACTGTCAGAAAATACTACTTCACCAACAGCTTCTACACTGGAATAGACATGAGTGCATTGAAGAGTTTCAAGTGTCGGATTGTTATAGCCCGTCAATTCCACAAATCTAAATGAAAGCTGAGAAATACTTCATTGGTTGTGAGTGAACCTGAAGCCATGATAAGTGAATCTAGGTTCATATATCTCCCAGTCCCCACTCCCCTTCAAAATGTATGTGTCTGTAGCAGCAGCTAAAGAAAAAGCTGAGTGAGAAATAGGCACACAAAGTTGGGCACTGACCGGAACGGAGGTTATCAACGTATATGGTACCATCAGAGTTAATGATTTCTGCATGTCTAAAAGAGTTAATTATACTTGATGGTACTAATAGTGCACCTGAGAGTTACAGTTGTTCCACTAGCACCAGTGACATTCAGAACACACCACCCACTGAAATTTTGTTCAAAATCATAGACATATACTCCAGATTTAGGAGTGGAAATAGAGCCAGCAGATAACCAGGCCATACGCCTGTGATGTGATTGTTAAGTTTTGAAGCACACAAAAGCCAAACTTGATTGGAGGAATTGCTTGAGCAAGGAGGGACCCTCCAGGACCACTTGAGCTCTTAGCAGTAGACCAGGTGCTGTCATCGAAGTTAGGGTTTGCCCAGCCAGGTTTCTCCAGTCTATGTAGAGTGTGAATGAAGTAGAGCATTAATTTGCTGAGCACCTAGCATCATATGTTTCCCCATTGTAGATAGAATCACTAGTTATTGGAGAGGCTGCGCCTTTCCAAGTTGTATCTGTAATAACGGAAGTAACGCCATCAACAGCAACCTTTTGCCAATTAGGAGCCTAATTGTTAAATAGTCACACCTGTAGAATCAACACAGGATCTTGGTTAAAATTCGGATCTTGTCCCCACCAGCCTGTAAGACGATTTAATTAGATACGCTCAATAAGTCCCAGTGAACTACCTCTACCCAGAAGAACACCAATTGCATTTGTTCCAGTCATTACTAAATCAGTTATATCATAAGTAGTATAAAGTGATCTGGAGAGGAAAAACATGTTAGGTAGATTCCTATTTTCGGGTTTACCTTTTATTGTATACAGTCCAACCAGGGTCAAGAACAGAGTCACCAACACGTGCACCATTTACCCAAAGCTCATAATATCCAAGTCCACAGAGAAAAACTTTAACTTCTCCATAGCCGGCTGAAAGCGTGAAGTCTGTCCAGGTGTAACTCAATTTCCATGTGAAAAGTTGTATGGTGACCTTTTCGAAACATGTTGTACCCCGTGATCCACTGGGCACTCCAATCAACATCATTAAGTAAACCAGTACCAAATCTTTTGCAAAAGCGATTAGAGCATGGCAGAGAGCTGGGTAGTAACTTACCTAAAACGTTGGCTCCATGGAGATACTTCCCCATCAGTGTTCCACCAGCGCACTGTCCAGGTATAGGTGTGAGCAGAGAGTAAATCTGGACCCTTGTACTCCAGGCTTTGTTTGTGTGATGGCAAAGCAACTTCGCCACTATTCCAAACGGTTGTTCCATCAGACAATGAAACAATAACCTTAGCCCGTCATAAATATGAAAATAAAAATAACCAGCGAACCAACCTGGCAGGATGCAGGAGTGTTAGCGTAATCCTTCTTGGATGGAAGTGGCAGTTTCCAAGAGAAGGTTGGATTCTTCACACCAATGCCTGCAAGAAAATAGAGTTCCAGGTTAAAAAAACAAAAAGTGTTGCAACTAAAAGAAGAAAAGAAAGAAAGAAAAAAGATACCCAAGGCATTGTCTTGGGTCAGTCCTTGTACCCTAAGACCAACCGGGCTGGGTATCAAAGCACTTGCCAAACCTACAATGATTAAATTAATCAATCAACACAATCGCGGCGTAGAAAGACACACCAACAACGAAACCAACCACAACCACGCCCAAAACACCCTTCATTTTTTTGTTGATTTTTTGATTTTCCAGATAAGCAACGGTTCGGAGGGTGCTTTTCCTGCGAGATGTTTGTGAAATCACGAGAATCAACCCAAGAATCAACAGAACCGCGCGTCCCTCCTGGGTGTGTGGAACTCTTGGGTTTCATCATGGGGTCATCTCATAGATTGGACTTTTTCCCATTCTCACTCCCAAATTGCTCGTTTTTCGTACGTTGAGCGATGAAGCCCACCGTAGTGGGTGTCAGTGTGATAGTGGCAATCGTGGTGGGGATTGGATGTACGACGGGGTGCGACGACGAGGGATTGGTTCTGCACGTGGTGAGCGCCGATGTAGCCGACAAATACGGTGGTTATTGCCTCGATGGGTATCATCATCCTCCATTATGGGAACGAGGGATAGATACGATTCCACGTGGCATAAAGAACAATAAATGGCACCACGGATAATAATAGTATTGTAATTGACAATCAATCCAAATGAGTGAACTCTCGAGGGATAACAAAAACCCAACAATTGACATTAAGAAAACTTGTGTGATTTCCTCTTTAGATCACCTCCTGGATATTACCTGAGAACAGGGGCACAGAAAGACAAGTGGCGCATACATATAAGGTTGGCTAAACTACTCTATTGTTGTCGAAATGGTTCCAAATTTTTAACACCAATTCAGGGGAGGTGGTTGGTGTTGGACTGCCTCGCAATGTTTATCAAGGGCACAGAGTGATCTTGGGAGCTCACTTTACTTTACTGAACACTTTTGTGACTCACCCAATATCGCTGAAGGCTTCATGAATGACAATTCTACTGTGAATCCCTTTGCAGATTGGAATCTAGGTCGGAACCCAATTCCGAAATATCTTGTAACTGTTATTAGTGTTCTGGATGTATTGCGGCGGTACAAGTCATACCAGTAACCGTGAAGAGCCTCTCGTTTTACCCAATACTCAACTTTGGTTCCGCGAACGCAATGTTGTTGACGTAATACTTGACGATTTGAACCAAGTTGGCGGACTTCTGGAAACAGCAACAGAAGTCGTTCTAACGGGAACATCTGCTGGCGCGTTGTCAACCATAATGATATCTTCTCGTGTTGCAGAAAAATTACCGAAAACGACTGCATTCGGTGTCATGCCTGATTCAGGGTATTTCTTAGACTATCCCAGTTATCAGGTATATTTTCTACGAAATTATCAATTATGACGAGTTCGTCAGTGGGGAGTATATGTGATGCGGAACCAACTGAAGAATGCTATAGGACCACACTTGTGGAATGCAACGGGCAGTGTTGACCCTAATTGTGCTGCTGCACATGGAGATGATTTGTGGATGTGTTTTTTCCCACAATATATCCTACCTTTAGTGGAGGACCCAAGGTTGAGATTCTTCTTACCTCAGAGCATGGGCGACAGCTGGCAAGTTGAAAACTTATTGAAGCTTGGTTAGTGAAGGTTTTGGCACTCCATCACCCTTTTAATGTTACTCTTAAAACCAGGGTGTGATCCCATTTCACTGAACTGTAACTCTGACCAGCTCGATGCCTTCGCAGTTTTCGAGGACGCCTTATCTCAATCTATACAGCAAGTAGTACAACAAAACACTGACACCTTCTCTCTCTTCTTGACATCATGCTATCAGCACGGCCAAGTACCTTCCTTCTTCTATCCATAGTTGCCTCACCACCTCGCCAAGACCTGTTCTGATCCGGACTGGTACGATCCATCCATCAAAGGTGTTACTTCAAGTGATGCCTTTCATTCATGGTGGTTGGACACCAATTCCACATTTTTCCTAGTTGATGACCCGTGGCCTTCTGATTCCACGTGCACAGAGTCTGCTCAACACGGCTGGTGTTGATGCATTCATAATCCTGTTGAGGTTACTGTTCCTGTCAGGACTTTACGAGTTCTGTGCTCCTGCCTTCTAGGCAAACAGCAAAGTAACCAATGTACTGCATAAAGAAAAGATCAAAAAAAGTGGGATATTTATTTATTGATATCAACTTATGAGTCAGAAAGGTCGTCCAGTGGTAGGACTGCACCTTTGTTTACTCTCACAACAGATTTGTTGTTGTTGGATGCGAAGACTGCACATTTGGCCTGTTTGAAGTCCCCTACCGAGGTTGCAACAAATAGCACCCATAATACAAGCGCCGCCGTGGAGGATATAGCTTCACCGGTCCTGATCATTCCAATGTTCCTGCCTGCCATCAGCCTGAGAACTGCAAGACCAATACAACCACCATAGACAATTCCAAATATAAGCAAGCCAATGCACAGTAGCACTCTAAGAATGGCGCCGGGTTTGTTTCGATTCCCAACGGGCCCTCCTGGACTGCTGATTGCGGAGCTAGGAGAATAGCCTTCGGAATCCTGCCGCAGTGATATCTCCAGCCATGAATTTAGTAGAGAATACAAAGCGGCTCCTTCGACAAATCCTCCAAGGAAAACTTCGTGTGCTTTGGGCATGGCCGACCTTTGAACACAAGCAGCCAGCCCAAGGAGGAAAGCTGTCCACAGTCCCAAGGCAAGTACAAGCCTGGAGAGCCTCATCTGAGCTGAAGCGGACCAAGTTGATGGCCTCAGAAACCTGATGCAGCCGCGTTTCTTAACAATTGAGGTACTGTCCAAATCGTAGATACTCAGCAAGTGGTTACAGTACTTTAGTACCGCAACAATCATAGCCAAGGCTGCAGCTGTTGTTATAAACACACTCCCAATACAACTAGCCTGCAACAATAGCATAAGGGAAACGTGTATTAGATTGGCCCCATGTTGTTAAATAAGAAAAATAAATATACCGTTTAATAATAAATTAGTTTAGTTTTGTGGCCAAAATGAGTCAATAAGTGAAGTGCGAGTGTTAGCGTGAAATTAAAGTGAGAGTGTGACCCACCGGTGGCATGGAGATGACGTCAGAGAATCCAGGGACGCTGGGCAAGGAGTCGTAGTTTTGAACAAAAGACAACATGTAGCACGACCCCACGCCCGCGCCCGCCAAAAATAGCACCGTGGCCGCCATCGCCACCCCGCTGAAAGTCTGTTGCTCGGGCATCTCACTCAATTGGGTGTATCAATTGGTCTACTGCTTGGATGGATTCACTGGCTACCAATTGACGCTGAGCGTGGCGCGTTGGGTTTTTCGCCTTTGGTTTTTTTGCGTTCAATCGATTTTTGTTTTTATTTTTTGATGAAAAGTTTCTCAGTGATGGATTTTGATGTCGGCCACAAAGTGGTACAGCTATTGTAAGAGGAAAGGTAGTTAGACTGTGTTGTTTTGCAGGGAAAAAAAAATAATACCTGAGGGGCATAGGACTTGACTGTTACAATGTTCTCTACTTGGAATTGCCAGGGTGTTCCTGTGCAGGCTGTCACAAAGTGCTGTTGAGGCATCTCCTCCTTCTCTGACTGCTTACACACATAGTGGTAGTGTACAAGGCACCCACTTGGGTTAGCAAACTGGAAGGCCCTGGGAAGAAAATTCTACACTCTTTGAGAAGTAACACCGCACAAAAGGAAATATACTGATGGTGTGGGAATGTAGCCCATAAGTATTCGATCGGCAATACCAAGTGCCTCTATTCCAACTTCCCTATTGTCACCAAGTATTGGAGTAACGACTCCAGAGACAGAATTCAGCTCTAGGGAGGAAGTTATGTTTGAGAGTTAAAAACGTACGACAGAACAACCTACCAATATTGGCAACCAAAAATTGGAAGGAGTCCTTATTCTTTTCAATGCTGTAAATGCACTTCGGGTGACCGTGCTTGCCCAAGGGAATACTGAAGTACCCAATCCCAGCAAACATGTCCACAACAACTTCGTTATCGGCACGAATGTGAGAAAACCGCATGCGTTCCGTTCCATTTCCCGACGCGAACATCACCTGAATGTGGATAAATCACACCATGCAATGGAGTCCTATTTAATTAAATTTTGCTCATTAATTTTTTGTTTGGTATACTACCAATTTAGGAATAGGCAAGGAATCCACCACCAACCCCAAAAAAAAACCATATTGTGGGGGGGAAAAAAAAAAAAAAATGAAAGAGATGGATTGCATGCCTTTGTGATATCGAGAGTGTACCTTATGCCGTTCTCGACGTGGACAGTGGTGGTTTGGGCAGGCAGCACGGGGCCCAGCACCGCGACGCTGGGCACCCGCAGCTCGCCCCCGACGCCCCCGCTCTGCAGGCACACCACCCTCGTGTTGGGGATCACCTCCGCCGCGGCCCGCGCGAAGTGCAGCCCGCAGCGGGCCACCAGCGAGTCGTCCCGCGCCCCCTTGAATATCGCCACGTCGCCGACCTTCTCCCACTTGGAGGGCAGGCCCCGCGACGCCGCGGCAGGGTCGATCCCCGAGTAGGACGCGGTGCGCGCCGCGATGCGGGAGAAAGGGGAGGGGGCCTTGGTCCGGCCTCCTGGCGGGCGGGTGCACGTGGCTGTGGCGGCGGCGGCGTTGGGCTCGTCGCATGAGCAAGACGACGTCGTGGTGGCCGAAGGCGGGGGTTGTGTTTCTGCTGAGTTGCGGGAATCTGTGGTTTGGGAGTGGGGGCTAGTGTCATCTACGGCATCTCCGCTGTCGGGCCACGCGAAAGAGTCGAGGGAATCCATTTAAGTCGACACAATGTGTCTCGTCTCTCACATCTACTATCTGGGACCCATTCCAAAACAACAGTAAGCTGCAGTGTTGCATGGTAGGGACTGTACCTCCCCACTCCCAGCACCAACTTTAGAGAATTTCGAGTGCAAGAGCAGATTCGGGGAACGCTCGAAACAAAACAAAAAAAACCCAAGATCGGTGAAGGCGAGCGCTCGTGTCGTTTCCTTTTTGTTTGTGTTAATACGAGCAACCACGATGGCCAAAAAGGGAGGATATGATTTCTTGTTTAAAATTCTCGTTGCCGGCGATCCAAAGGCATTCCCCACACTTTTTTTTTTCCCATTTTTGTTTCCTTTTTGTTGTGGGTAATGGTCGGTCTCATTTCTTTGCAAAAACTTTAGGTTGGAAAGACGACACTAATACAGTCATTCATTGGGAACACGAATCCGCCGAATAGTGAGGGTTGTTATGTAAAAACCATAAACCTCGAGGGGAAAGTTGTGAAATTAATGTTGTACGAAACCACAGGTACGCCGAATCCACTTCTATTTTCACATAACACATAATAATTTATCTTTGGCATGAATAGGCATACAAAACTAAACACTAGTGTTCCTTTGTTCTGTTCTTTTTCTAATTAACTTAAGGAATGCAATCTGTCGATACTGTCACTACGAGTTCTTTCCGTGGCGTGCATGCCATTGTTCTCGTCTTTGATACTACGAGAGCAGCAACTTTTGAAGGTCTTAGTACCTGGCTAGCCGAAGCGGACAAATACACCAAAGACGATGTGAAAAAGCTAGTTGTTGGAAATGTGAGGCCGGCCACACCACGCGAAGTTGACCCTGCTCAAGTAACAGCATTTGCGAATTCCACCCGAGTAAACGTAGTGGATGCCGACCCCGCACAACCAGCCAGTGTCACTGCCGCATTTGAGTCTGTTGTGAGGAGCCTGTGGTCAAAAGTATCCCTCGGAAGTTCTACAACAACAACCGCCAGTGCCAGCAGTGGTTCTACAACTACTACCACTTCTTCAGCTGCTGCTACAACTACCAGCAACACTACCTCCACTTCGCAATCAACAAAGAAAAGGGGACTATTCAGTTCATTCATGGGCCGCCATTGATTGAACCAACAGGTTCAATCAACAAGAGGGAATTTCTATGTCAGTGTTTTTTGTAGGTTAGAAAAAACTCCTAAAGAGCCAGAAACGTCGTTTTTTTATTTTTCTCTTCTTTTATTTTTAGTTTCTACAAAGGGGAAAAAATCGAGAATTGTCAACAATTTTTTGCTTCCTTTAAACGGTTTGGAACCAAACCAAACATAAAAAAAAATAAACCAACAAACACCCGGAGCGATACCCTCCCAGAAAAAAAAATAAAACCTTCGAGTGACAAATGGGTACGCCTCTACACCCCGAGATCTTCTTCTCCCTTCCCTTTTTTTTTCCCCCCTTCGAGATCTTCGTGTCGTAACTTTTTTCTCTCCTCTTTATTTCCACTCGTAAAACAGCTACAACCTCAACTGCGACAACAACAAGTGCTACTCCTGCGGCGGCGCCAACACCAGCAAAGCCCGTCAAGACACCTCCCGTGATGATGAAATTGTACCGACCAAACAGCGGTATCGAATTTCAGTACAAGGAGCCAGTGGAAAGCAACCCCGCTCTCGCACAGGTTCTCTGTATTGTGTGCAAGGGCCCAGTCCTTGATCCCATGACCCATCTTGAATGCGGTGGCACGTTCTGTGCTAGTTGCAGTTGCAAGGTACGAGATTGCGGGGGTTTTTCTTACCTGAGAGTAATGTTGCTTTCACTTTGTAGTCTTCACAATGCCCGCAATGCTCTTCTGAGATGTTGGTTCATCAGAAGGTGCCTGTGCGTGCGCTCACAATGTTGCAACTCGTCGATTCTCTTGAAGTAGTTTGCCCAACTTGCAAAACCGCAGTGCAGAGGAAACTCTTAAATCGTCATTGGAATCACTGCCCCCAAGGTTTGGCTTCTCCCTCGGGCGTTTGTTGTACGTTGACTTGCTTTAGCTTGCCCTCTTGGTTGTGGTGTCTCGGTGACACCGCTTGATTTCGAGATCCACAGAGATAACGTCTGCACTGAGCAGGAAATTTCTTGCAAGCTTTGCGGACTGACAGCAAAACGAAACGTAATATTGGCTCCTGATCATAAGGACTCTTGCCCAATTGGTAAATCTCCCGCAATTATTTCCCTTCTGTGACATTTGGTAGATTGTGTGAACGGTTGTGGTCAGCGTGTTGCCCCAAAAGATTTCGCCAGACACGATGAAGTTTGTCCGGAGACCATTATTCCTTGCCCCAGGTGCGCTACAAAGGTGAAACGCGGGAAATTTAGCGGCGAGCACGTACCAATTTGTCCTATTGGTTAGTATCCTAGCGTTACTCTCACGAGGTGACGTCCCATAGATTGCCCATGTGGTGAGAAGATTGCCCCCAAGGACATGGCAGAGCATGAACGCTCTGGGTGCAAAATGGCACCTGTCAAATGTTCTGCTGCTTCGGTTTTGTGCCCTTGGATAGGTACCTTGTTTTCTTGGCTTTTTTTCTCGAGTTGACAGTTTGACAGGTCCCAAACCATCCCTCCCTGATCACGAAAAAACCTGCCGATTCCTTGCACTCAAGGATTTATTGGGGCCAATTATGGATACCATTACAACTGGAGGCGCATCCCTCCCTTATAACAACAAGGGGAAAGACCTCTCTGGCCAGGATCTTTCACGAAAAGTAATGCGCGGATGGAATTTCGCTGGCGCCAATTTGTCTGGATGCAATCTCGAGATGTGTGATCTTTCCATGGCTGATTTCACTGGTGCAAATTTGACTGGAGCCAATTTGATTCAAGCCAAGCTTAAGGGGGCCAATTTAACAACGGCCAACGCTGCAGGGGCAATCATGGTTGGCGCCACCTTCCGCGGAGCTGATCTCACCAAGTGCATACTGAGGGGCTGCAACTTGATGGGAGCTGACCTAAGCAACACCACCATCACCGGCTTAGACGTGTCTCATGCCAACATGATTGGAGTGAAACGCAATATGAGCGCTAGTGGTTCTAAAGCTGTCGGTGGCATTGGGAAAGCGATCGAGCAGTGGCCAAAGAATTTCTGGAAGCAGCTTACTAACCTTGATATCGTATTTTCCGACAATAATTTGACTGTGACGAACACTACGAACAACACTCAAAGTACCTTCGCGGAGTACGGCATCCCCCCAGGCTGTTGCTTCACATGGAAGGTTAAGGTTGGAGCCGTTGATTGCAGCCACGCTGGTGTGGGGGTTGCCAAACCAAGCGCTTCCATCGGAAGAGGTAACCACGGAGACGGAACTGGATCCTGGAAGTGGCAAGCAGGTTTGGTCAATTCTTGTAAAAAGCTTAGTTAACCGCATTCTTCAGGTGGTTCTGCCTACATTAACGGCAGCTGCAACGACACTGGTCAGAGATTCGGTGCAGGTGATGTGCTGACCTGTTTCTGTGATAGAAGAAAGGAACCCACACTCTTTACAATCACCAAGAATAACGACGAAACTAACCAGAGGAAATTCACTATTGTATGGTTTTTGTTGCTTCTCCTTTCTCCTTTTTGACTTGACTACAGAGTGCTGAAGGGGAGGTTCTCATCCCGTTTGTTGGTGCTTGCTGCCGCGGAAATATTTTCACTGCTGATTTCTCCACCAAACAGCCCACTGCCATTGAATTGCCAGGAGCTTTGAACCTCGAAACCGCAACATTCATTGATCCCGCTGTAGTAGCCGCTCAGGAGGCCGCCGAGAAAGAGGCCGCAGCCAAGGCTGCTTCTACAAGTACGCAAACGTTTCTCTTTAAAGATGAGCTCAATACTTTTTACAGTTGTCAAGCCCCGAAGGTGCCTTACAAGCAAATGGGCTGACGATTGCTGGCGCCATCTGTCAGGCAATAATGCCGTCTTCTCTAACGGCGATCTTACTGTCACCAACACTACCAATACTACTCAGTCCACGTGCTCCAAGATGCCCATTCCTAATGGAACAGCCCGATTCTGGTCGATTACGATCCACAACTCAAGCTGCGACTCTTGTGGATTTGGCGTCGTACACGAGAACAAAGTAGGAGACATGGCCAATAACCACGCCAACACTTCCAACTGTTGGAAGATGGAAGCCACTGGAAAGTTCTTCCAGAACGGTACCACCATTGATGGAAATGAGAGATTCCGGACTGGTGACTTGATGTGCATCCTCGTTGATCGACGCCCCAACAAACACACCATTACCTTCTACAAAAACGGTCGCGCTTTGAAGACTCTGACTGGGCTACCCGCCACATCGGACAACCTTTTCCCATCAATCACACCTTGCTGCACAAACGACTCCTTCACCGTGGACTTCTGTGCGGTACCCTCTGACGATACTTGCCGTGAAATTCCCGAACTTGCACCCCCTCCACCACCCCCTGTCATTGGTGTGTACCTGTCCGGTTGAAGTTTGTATTTACCTCTTTCTAGATGTTACTCTCTACCACAAGGATACCTGGAGGCCACTGGAGGGCCTTGACTTGGAGTTCTCCAACAACGCAGCCACAGTCACAAATCCAGGAAAGAAAACTCAGTGTACTATCTCGCTTTATGGAATTGCTCCTGGAGTGCAGCGCTACTGGGAAGTGATGATTGACGTCGCTAGCTGCAGTGCCAGCGGCATTGCCGTAATTGTTGAAGGAGCTCCAATTGGGCTGAACAGCTACGCAGACAAGACTGGCTGCTGGAAGTGGGAGCGAATAGGCAGATTCCTTTCCAATGGTGTTGCAGTTTCTCAATTGGCAAATGCCTGCTTCGTGGAAGGAGATCGCCTTGGAGTGTTCGTTGACAGAACACCAAGCAAAGGAACAGTCACTTTCTACAAGGTTGACCGACCACTCTTTTGACCACTTCTTTTCTCCTAACATTCTCCCAGAACGGCGAAGAAATTACCGTTCTCACTGGTCTCCCCAACGAACCCACAGCACCTACAGTATACCCCTGCGTCATCCCGTGCTGTGGTGGCGCCTCCTTCACCGGCCTCTTCGGTGCCCCCATGCCACCAACACTCGAAGCTGCCATCGAAGCCGCAAAGGAAGCTGCCAACGCAGCCGCAGCTGCCTCGGCCACAACTGCCGCCGGTGGACATTAAACAAACAAACCACAGCCATTACTCTTGGTGCGAAAGCCAGGAGGAAAAAAATAGAAAAACTAGTAGAGGAACGAGGAAAACCGTTTGTTTTGTGTTTAAGTACAATTCTCGGGAACTCCCGCTGCCAGGCAGGTTGCCTGTACCTGTGCACTTGTTGGTTTCTTTATCAATCCGTCATTACACGAAAAAAAAGATCTTTTTTTTTTTGGTTATTCAGCACAGAGCTCACTGTTCTCTCTGTAATTGTCTCGTTCTTTCACTATGTTAACCCTCTGTTTGTGTTTGTGCTTCTATCTTTTTCCACCATATCCCAGTGCATTCCAAAAGCACATACTTGGGTTCTGTTGGGGCAGTGGACTCTGGTGTGGGTTGCTGCGATGGTTGTGGGGCGTTTATGTGTATTTCAGTTACCATGGAGGCAACCTTTGGCCCGTAAAAGAAGAGAGCAGCCTCGTGAGCTTCTTGTTTGGATTCCCACATGTAGTCAGTGCGAACCCAGGTGAACTGAAAGCCAAAACGTTCTGTTAGCATCTTGTAGTAGTGGCTGCCTGTTCTTCTTGGCAGTTCGTAGCCGCAACCAAGAGTTTCTATAATTACAATGATTCCACCGACTGTGGCACAGCGAGTCATCTCACCAACAACGCGTCGAACACATTCCTCGATGCCATCATCATTGCCAAAGAGTTTTGACACATCTTCACAGATAGACCAGCCAGCAACAACGGAATCGGCTATGTGCGATGAGAAGGGCAGATTGGAATTGTCCGCAACTACAGTGGATACATTAGTGATTCCTCTCCTCGCCATATCCATGCTCAAATATTCTATTGCCGAGGTAAGCAGCAATCAAGTATCACTGTGATGCAACCAACCGCACATATGAGAGGCCTTATCACACGCAGTAATATGAAGAACACTGGGAGCCATAATTCCACTCAGCTTCCCAGTTCCAGCACCCAATTCAAGCAATATCTTGTTGGTGCCTTCTCCACCAATAACTCCAATTCTCTCAAGTTCTCTAGTCACGCCATTATTACCTCCCACAATCCAAAACCACAAAGAAAATGCCAAAACCAAAACGGGGCCAACAAACGCAGCACAGCCAGTGGAGGGAGGGCAGCGGCACATACCTCGGTAAGTTGTGGTTGTAGTCCTGGTGCAAGCACAACCCCGTGTGGTACGAGTGCGCGAACCTCGTGTACACACACGCATGCCCCAGCCTGTGCTTGGGCAGCTCCTGCCGCCCCCGCTGCTGCTGCCGCCCGCCCTCCACAGTCCCCCCCCGCTCCTCCTCCTCCACAGCCTCGCCCTCCTCGGCAGCTGCGGCTCCATTGCCTTCGCCATTGCAGGATGTCGCTGGGGCTTCGGCGCGGCTGCAGCTGTTGGCGGGGGTGTTGGGCTTGGCTTTGGCGGCCGAGTCGCGGCGGCGCTTGGACGTGGTGGTGAAGAAGGTGCCGTCGTAGGCGGTGTTCTTTATGGCGTGGCCAAGGCCGTCGGTACGCAGGCCACCCTTCTTGTCGGCGCTGCTGCCGCTGTTGTTGCTGGGTGCAGCGCTCGCCGTGGCTCCACCATCTCGCTGCCTCCTCCTCCTTTTTTTCCCTGCGTGCTTGCCGCCTTGTTGAGGTATTAACTGGCTTGGGGCACTGGGTGTGGACGACATCCCATAAACAAGCTTGTTTTTTTTGGTTTTTTTTTTTTTCGACTCGCTTCTTTTTACAGGAAGGAAAAAGGTGGGGTCTCTAGTCGAGGTACCAGCATTTGTCACAGTCTGTAGTGAAGCAGCACAACCAACCGAGGTGAACCCAGTTGTCGCCATCTCTCTGTGTGGTGTGAGGGTCATATTCGTAGGTTGTTGTGTTGTTTATATTTGTCTTGAGTTTGTTTTAATCCCAAAATAGAAACCTTAACACGTCCCCAGCCCCATAGGAACAGATACACCTCAGTGTCAGTACCGGAAGCTACGTAGATGAACGGGTGAATTTCGAAACGGCAGACTTTGCCACCGCACGTGAATCTGTATTAGGTCGGAGGTTAGGTTCTTCAGAATGGGTGCGAGGATTCAGCAAACCTCATTACTCTCCAGATAACTCTAAAGTCATAGATACCGTCTTTGATTTTCCACCACAGGGCACATGCAACCATTGTAAATAGAGTGTAATCAGATGTGGTCCTGTATATGAAGATGGCACCACCGGCACAGACCAATGTGAACGTATCGGATGTAGCGTAGGCTACGAGAATGCCATATCCAATTACATAAATACTGTTCAATCAGAACATTCGTGCGTTAGTAATTTTAAATTCAGTCGGGAAAAACCCACGAATTGGTCTCGTGGTATTTTGCAACTGCACCAAACAGCAGGAGTGTCAGTGTTGTGTCTCCATTTTTGTAATGGTACCATAGAGGCAGAAACATGTGGTAGGTGGAAGAGCTAGACTTGAAACGCCCTTTTTTTGTTTGGTTATGAAACTTTCTGTTTTTTGTCACGCTTACCTGCGAGGCTAAGTCTGTAGTGACCGATCCAGAGAAACCCAAAAGAATTTCCGTACTCCTTTTGCCTTATCCAGAAAATTGGGAACAAGTGGAACACCTCGCCTTGGTGATAACGTATCATAGCCGTTATAGGTGTTGTAACCTAACGTGGATGAGTTAAGAAATGAGGAATGGAATGTGTACCCATAAAATACTGAACTTGATTTCGTCACCAAAACCCCACCAAAAAACAAGAGCCATCCAAAAACTCTCCTTTGTGTAGGAAATTATTCGGGACCTTGAGTTTCCGAACCATAGGATAGAAAGTCGTTTGAAGGAACCTGTAAGGGTTCAGTTGTAGCCAAGTAGTATTAACGAACCATCGTCACTGTATCCCAACCACACCAAGAAGGCTATATAAAACCAATGTGTATCTCTTAAGTGGCCTTTATATATCAGTGCTGCATCAGCAAAAATCCAGAAAAAGGAAGTTGTGCTCATGTCTTCAGCGCGCAAAATATAAAAAAAAGGCCAAAGGTGTACAATGGTATCTTTACCAGTGCTATGAAAACTACTTGTATTAGGCTTATGGAATCCTTTTCTCCACACTTTAACATAAAATGGGAAGTACCGGAAAAATGCAAAGCGTGACTCATAAAATGGATAAGGGAAGATCAGTAGCACGCCCAGGTATGTTGCTTCTTTAGTCTTGGTTGCCCAGAAAAAGGGGTAGAGTGTAATAACAGTCTCATCGTTGAGTTTGTTTCGGCAATACCAGAATAGTAGTATATGGCAACCAATTTTTTCTTCACTGCTCCAAAAACGGAACTTGGTTCTCATTAATTGTAACTTGAAGGGGTTGGATAATGGCACACCAGAGGCCAAAGGAAAGACGTCTCCTTATTCCCGCCAAAGCACCACCTGGTAAAAAGTGGAATGATAAATGTTTGTGATGACTCTGATTCTTTCTGTCTCCACACCCATACGTATGGTGGAATCACCAACCCAGGACTTCCATAGCACCAAGTACTGTTCTGTTGTTCACTATTTTGTTTTTTTTTTTTTATTAGTAAAAGGCATGAAAGAAGAGTTGTTACTGTAGTAGAGCAAGTGGAAATATTAGAAGCCAATGATCAAATCTTGCTAAGTACGTGAGTTAACTTCGGTTTTTTGGAGTTGTGGTGTGAAGATGAATTATTGTTTAAAAAAGGTTCCATTTTGGAAAAAAGGGTGGCGAGTTGATATTACCGTCTCCTTTTTTGAGATGTCGATAATTCACGTAACTTAATTCGGGTTGAGTTGGACAAAAGGAGACTTGTGAGTACATACAAGGGGAATAGTACTTGACAGAAAGTATAACTTGTTTTCCTGTGCCAATAGAGTGGCATGACTCTCACAGAGTTCCCCTAATTATTCCAGGTTATACCACAATAAGGAACTTTCACAGAAACTAAGGTGCATACATCATCTCCCCACTCAACGTGTATAAGGGGCCACAGGAAGTGAAAGCCAACAATATGTCCTCGCCAGTCATATTTCAATAAAATTAAGAATAACACTGCGCGGTTCAATATTTCGTGACTCCGTACTGCATGGTAATAGAATATAAAAAGCAGCAGCCATGATCTCTTTCAAGATTTGAGATTGAAAGCAATTACAAATGTATTACTTTGCCCTGCTTTAAATACCAAAACAGAAATAGAAATGTGAACCAACCGACAGAGTCGCCAACGGGTTTTCTCCAGGAGAATAGTGGTAAAACGTGGATCATCTTACTGTGTCCAGTCCGATGGTAGACAAAAAGAGGAAGAGGGAGCATGTAGTGATATACATAATCCTCACCCTTACGCCTGAATGCAGAGTTTAGGGGTGGGAGAAAGAGAAAAGAATCTCACAAACCATAGCCAAAATGGACAGAAGAAAAATTTTGATTCTCCATAGTTGTGCCAGTACAATAGGAGTGGTACAATAAAGTGGTTTGTTCCCCTTGAACCATGGAATCTACAGGCATTACGTGAGAGCTGGAGAGCCAACCCCGTGAGCATACTGCCAATATAACGCAGACACAAAAACGTAATTATCATCAGTAGAGTGAAATGTGAGTATAGGAAGCAGCGTCATTGTAAATTTCTTGTCTCCATTGGCGAGCTGTAGGAATGCAGAGTTAGCAGAGTAAGAAATCTAGTGGAGCATACTCTGGAGTGTATCCAGACAAATGGTAATACAGTAAATAAGAATCCATGGTCGTCATACTTACGAAACCGAATGAGATAGCAGAACATAGAAAACTCCCAGAAGTCACCTGACTTCGACCAGAAAGTGAAAAAGGGAAGAAGCCAGACCTGTCGAGGGAAAGTACAAATTGCTTTCAGCAATAAAGTTGGGTGAGAGCACTATTACCACTGTAGACTTCTCTGAGGTTTTAACTCGAAACAGGTAACAAAGTATGTTGAAGTCAATAGAGTCATTTATGTGGTTGATGATAACACCGAACAGTGGAACGATTTGCAAAACTGGGTAAAGTTACGTCTAATAATACAGAGAGAAGGCTCACAATAAATGTCCAAACCACTCCTCCAATATATGGGTGGCACTAATATAAAAATTCTGCGTCTTCCATCCCGATTTTCTCTACAAAATGGGGGGAACAAGGATACTGTAGAAGTCTCATTTCGATCATGGTTGAAGTGCCACCACAAGAATGAAAACTGGCAGCACCAATAGTCATCATCTTTATAGTAGTTGAACAAGCAACCCAAGAAAACACACAACGCTTGAGCGCCCTGTTCACGTCAATGAGAAGTTTTCCCAAAAAAAAAAAAAACAAAAAAAAAAAGAGAAGCCAAAACCCCAGAAAGAACTAATAAAATAGAATTACCGTGGATGCATAAACAAAAAGCGGCCATAGGACATGGACGCCCATCCAGTTGCTAGCCTTGCTCACATAGATAAGTGGTGTAAACTTCACACAGGAACACCTTCACAAAGGGCTTTTGTTAGGAGCGAAAGGCAGACCAATGCAATCACCAACCCTTTTTCCAAGATGCAACATGGCATTGAATCACAACCATCACAGTCCGATCCAGAGTTCTCATCACAACATCCCAGCATCAAATCCATTTTTGTTTTGTCCCTTAGTATTCGCCTCTGCCCTTAAGGGACAACCAAAAAAAAAATCGTGTCGCTCGCCGCACGTGATCGTTGGAGGGTTTTTTTGTTTTTTTTTTTCTTTCTTTGTCTTATTGAGTGGCGGTTATTCCACTGAAATCAAGGCTGGAAAAATTGGTTCACTCGCCATCATTCATCACCTGTACACAGGGAATAAGATTCCCAGTTGGCACTTGACAATCACATATCCCAGTGATCTCCTTGAAGTTTGGTCTAACTTTACCCTCAGAGAATCAGCAATGAGAACTAGTTACCAGAAATGAAGACACGCCACATTGGGCTTGTTTTATTTTGAGTGTTTATCACACACGCCAAAAAGTTTGGCAACAGTAAGCAGGCTACAGCCATGTATTTTCACAAGAGGTCCCAGAGCAACCTTGGCAGTTACAACCAGAGCAATCATTCTTGTTTGTGATGCACTCACACCTCTCACACAAGCAACACCCCTGCACCAGTGAGAACAACAGAAAGCAAGCATTGCACCCCTCCTCCTTCTCCTCCTCGTACTCCTGATTCCCCTCTTTACCACCCGGAGGTGGGTCCACCGAATCCGCAGAACTTGCCGTGGGACTGCTCGTCGTCGTCGTGGTGGTGGTTGTTGTAGTAGTAGTAGTAGACACCGCCGTCATCGTCACACACGTTGGACCCGACTCGAAGCCAGAGCCCCCCTTGCCGCCCCCGCCCCCGCCCGCGTCCTCGTCCTTGTCCTTCCTGTGCCTGACCAACTTGGTTCCCCCGCACATGCAGCAGAATTTGCCGGCGCAGCCGTCCTCGGTCTCGCAGTTGCAGCAGTCGCCGGTGCCGCAGCCGGGCTGGCACACGGCGCAGCAGTCGCCGCACATGCAGCAGGCGGCGCAGGGGCCCTTGGTGAAGCTCACCGCGGGCATCACCAGCGCGTCGGCGGGCGACTCCACGTGCTCGGCGACCGCGCCGTAGAAGAGGCGGTTGTAGTACCCCGGGCGCAGGTTGCCGCGCCGCGTGAGCGCCGACGCGGGGATCGTGGTCTCGACGTAGGTGGAGCGGCCCGCGCTCATGGCCGCCGACGCGATGCCCGAACCGATGTCGCCCAGGATTTCGAGGTCTGAGGGAGGAGGAGGGTGCATTGTGGGTCGTTGGTTATGGCGTTGGGCAGGGTGTGGAGGGAAACAAAAAAAAAAAAAAAAGCAGACACACCAACCATCAACGAGAGTAGTTGATAAACGTTTAAACAGCGGCGTTTTTTCTTTTTGTAGTTTTGTTTTCCAGGCAATCAAGAAGAATCAAACCCTCCACCTCAGAGGAGCACTGAGGACCACAATTTTGCTCGGGGTTGAGTGCTCTCCACCGATCAGAATCGGGACTCTGCACTGACTTATTGAGATCACGACTCCAAAGGCTGCAGTGATACTATCAAATGTGTGACGTTGTGCGCACTCTATCCCAAATAGCGGGGCTCTTTCAGCCCGTCATTGTGGGGCACTTCCACAACATTCTCAGACCAGGGATCGTCAGCGGCATGTGTGCCGACGACGCATTTGTGAGCTACTTGTACCAAACTCTGGAGGGTTTCGTACTCTGCGGTGGAAAGAGACTGAGGCCCGCCGGTATGTTTTGTTTGGTTTTTTTTGTTTTTTTGTTTTTTACCTTTACTTCACCATGGGGTGTTGTGGTGGCAGTTTTTGCCTTTTGGAACACGCAGTTTTATTTTAAAAACGTTAACATGAAGCTTGTTTGATGGCTTATCGGGCTGTGAAGTACATTGACAAACCGGCACCACCTTTGGAGGAGGATGTTGCCAACCGCTCACTTGCAAATATAATGCTGGCTGCTGAACTGCTGCACACATCAACTCTTGTCCATGATGACATAATGGATGAAGATAGCCTCAGGAGGGGAAACCCAACTGTCTGGAAGGTTTTTTTACTTGTCTTTTTCCTCCCGTTACTCTCTTGCCAAAGTATCATTTCTAACTCAAAGTGTTTCACTAAGATTCTTCGCGACTGGGAACAGCAGCACCCACACCAACAACAGCACCGAGGCATTTTATTCCACAACTCCCAGGACTTGTTTGCAGTTTCACATGGTATACTGGCTGGCAACATTTTAACATCTGAGGCTCTGCGTTTATCGTCCACTTCGGCGCTCCCACCAAGTTGTACCACACCTTGCTGTCCGGTAACATTTGGCGTAACGGAAGATGTGACACGCGCGACCCTATCCTTGCAGAATGAACTGGAAAGGAGGTTTCTGGATGCCTATACAGTGGTAAACCTTGGCCAAGTGCTCGACATGGTTGGATGCCAGCTACCGACTGAACAAGTATCTACAACTACAGAAAGCAATTCAGTCCGGGATTTGACCAAGTGGACTGCTACATATGAGTACATGATGGCCTACAAAACAGCTAAGCTATTCGAACTTTCTGTGTGCACGGGCGCCCTTATTGCCGGTGCAACTCCGGAGCAACTCGCTGGTCTCACCAAATACGCCCATGCCGCAGCCATCGCCTTTCAGTTGCAGGACGATGTGCTCGACATCAGCGATAACAGTCAAAAAGGGAGAGAATTTGCTTCCGACATCAGACAAGGAAAAGCAACCATGCTCGTTACAACTGCCCTTGCCCGGGCACCACCTGATGAGGTTGCAATACTGAAAGAAGTACTGTGCAGTGCCTCGTGCAATAACCAGGTAGGACCTTCATAGCTTTCAATCACTCGCCCTAACACCCTTCTAAGGGAGTTGCAAACGAGGCATGGGAAGCTCGCGTACATGAAGCGGCAAGGATTATAAATAAACATGGCCTACCAGTTGTCAAAGAGCGCATTCATCAGCTTGTGTTGGAGGCAAAAGCTTCCCTGGAAACAATCAGCCTCAGTACAGAAGGTATTCAATTTTTAACTGCCTTGGCAGACTACCTTGTAGAAAGAACTTACTAAAACGTAACATCACTTTTCTCCTTTTTCGTTGGGGTTCCCCATTTCTTTCAACTTACGAACAAAAAAACTCGCTGTTGAATTCGTGCATAAAAAATACAGGAGGTAAGAGTACCGCTATGCACTCACAGAGCGGACTCACGATCGTCTCGTCGGGGTTCCGGAGGTGGTAGAATGGGGATGGTGCCGCTGCTTAAAAGGGGATCTTTGTCTGTTGGTGGCTTCTTCCAGTTGGTGGGAGGTAGTGCGTCGGCCGTGTAATCCAGGCACGGGAACTTGATGACTTCATTGGAGATAAGAGTACCAGATAGCATCAATACCAATGACCCAACTGGAAATGGGTTAAAGGTAATCTGAGATGGAATCCCAACCTTGCAGCCAGGAGAACACAGTCCAAGGATCACCATATTGCTTGCTTATAATGTAGTAGATGAACAAATCACAGGCCCAAACGAAAACTGTCCTACATGAATCAACGAGAGTACGGTCCACTGCTGACAATCGCCCTGTTATATACAGGGCAACAACGCCATAGAGGAAAGCAAACAGAATGTATAAAAGTGCCATCCCTAATAGCCATGGGGTGTTCCACAGTTGCAGAGCTGCGTCAGCAATGCACTCATATGTGTTATACGGCAATGGAGATACCTGTCCTGAGTTTCAAAACACGAAGGTGAAGCGAAGGAAAGTGAACATTTTTCCCAGGGATCACAGATAATAGTGGTAGTATAAGGCACATCGTTGCTGTGCCAAACACTCCTTCAGCTCCAAGAATTTGAGAAGGGATAAATCTATACATCTTGAGATATTTCTCTTCCAGTACCGACTTGAGTGCACGCGGAATTTGTGCCACTACGACCACAACAATTCCGAAAATATGTTGATATACTTCTGGAACGAGTTGGTCGGTGACACTAGCAGAGGCCATGCCCGAAGATGAGGATTTATGTATAAAAACGGCGTTCAATACGTCAGTCAGGCCAGCTACGACTATTCCAACTGTTGTTATTCCCACTGCAATCCAACGGTAGGAGCGCTGCCGTTGCTTAAGGATCACAGAGATAATTGCAGCAAAAATCACAACTGAGCCACGCAACATCTGCCAGATGGAGGCTGCACAGTATAGAAGCCCTATGCCTGGACAGTCTAGTCAAAAAAATCATACCGCTACAACACTCTCCATACATCCCAGGGCACTGCTTAGCAAATCCAGTAGGGTGGGAGCCAAAATTTTCCAGTTCAAAACTGTCCGAACTCGGTTTAACAGTGTAGGCTTGCGTTGAGCTTTCTGAGATGGATTAATGTAATCATAACTTCAAGTTGGTAAGAACCTCTCTTTGCAGGGTTGCTTTCATCTGAATCCTACAACAAAAATCAAAATGAGGACAATTGAAAAGTCAATTACTTGATGTGATCTCCAATTTGGTAGAATGCGAAACCAACCGCCAGCGACTCTCCTGTGGATAAGTGAGCAACGCAATGACAACACAAAGTCTGATTTGATTACCCACAAACATGAATAGGGTCTCGGTCCATGGGTGCGAGAACAAGTGCACATCACCTTGCCACCCCGGAGATCTGCAAATAACCGTGTTACATAGAGATAGTACTTATTACTTTTTGAAAGGCCAGCCTGTCACATGTCAAAACCAACAACAAAAGGAAGGACCAAATGCCACAAAACAAAAATTTTCAAGCGTTGGAGAGGCAGGAAAATACTGACACACTCTGTGGCATCAATGCAATCAAGGGTGATTGTTGTCCCACAACCACAAAAAATCATCGCCATTCCCAGCCCCAGAGTCACCAACTTACGCCGCGTTGGCGATTCGGCCGCCTGCATTCAATCTGTGTTTTTCGTTTGCCTTTTTCCACGGCACACAAACGTCCCGTCTTTTCGTCGGATCTGGCTTTTTCCTTTGTGATCGGTTGTTCAAGTGAACATTGATGGATGTCCCGGGAACGAATTTTCAAGGACGTTTCAAAAACTTCACATAAATCAGGAACATCGGTCGCGCGGAAGGACAAAGGCAACCCCTCAAAAGGAGTCGTAGGCAGCAGCAATGAGCCTCTGAATCCATTGCTGCGGGTGCAGATCCAGCAAAAGCAACCTCAAGACATTGGCACAGTCCCGCTCAGTGTAATTCGTGACCTGAGGCAGCAAAAGCGCCGAATCGTCACCAGGCGGAATTGGGGGCAGTTGCACATGCGCCTGCAGTGACGTCAGCAACGCACGCAACTGCGCCCTGCTGATCGTCCGCTCGGTCGTCGATGTGGATGCTGAAGAAGAAGAAGTCGTTGGGGGAGTTGCTGCTGTATCTGGGCTTCCACTCTTGTCATCCTGTGTAGACTTCTGGTCCTTTTGTTGGTCCTTGCTGTCCTGCTTTGCTGATGACTGTTGCTTATCATCCTTCTCACTCCCGGCCACTCCTGCACTTGTGGTGGAGGTGGTTGGGCCACCGCCGGCAATCGGCGCTGTTGTGGGGGTAGTGGTTCCTGAGTTGTATGTGGTCTCGAAGCAGTCATGAAGGGCTGAGAACGCCCCGAGGAATTCGTCTAGCCAGCTGCCGGAATCGGTGAGGTTCTTCCTTGTGGCGGGAAGAGAGACTGACGAATTTGTCCTTGTTGTGATGGTGTGGTCACCAGTTTCTGCTGTCACAAGGCACCATTTGGTGTGGTTGTGCGGAAATTCAGCCCCAACAAAACAAGTCGGGCACAACGTCGGCTCATCCCCCAACGCACACTCCATGCAGACGTAGCGGTCTGGTGGGGGCGCACCCCTAGTAAGAACTGACATACAGCAGTCACATCGAATAGTAGCACACGCAGGAGAATAACAACACCGGCTGCGTTTTTTTGTTTGTGTATCCTTGGCGTCAAGAATTCTAAGAAAAAAAAAAAAAAAAAAAAACTCCCACCCCTATTTCCTCCTCTACATTACAGATTCCATTAACCATAACCCACATGCCCACCCTCCAACAACACTCTACAGACAATAAATGACTAGTGTGGCATATTATATATATAGTTTCCTGTGGCATTTGTAATGTGTACTACGCACTCTCCGCAGTAGTCAGTCCATCCCTGCTGCCACGCCTTCATGTTCGCACTTGCCTCCCTCCGCCCCTGTGCCCTCCACTCCCCCAGCTCGTCTGCAACCGCTGCCCCGTCGTCGGCCCTGTCCTCGCCACTCGGCGGGGGTGGTGTCGCCGGCCTCGTCGTCTCAGCTGCTGCCGTTGTCGTCGACGTACTAGTGGGACCTTCAGTGCTCATTTCTCTTGGAGCGTTTTTTTTTTTTTTTTTTTTTTTTGGTTTACAAGAGAAATTTTTAGACGAATCTACAAGGGGAAGATGGAGCTAAAATAAAACCTCGCCAGGTGCGGGTCTGACTTTGAGTGTGCATATTCTGGGTCGCTTGGGGTTCGGTTGAGATACCTCAGTCGTGGGCGTGGTGGTGCGTGG
>JAHLWZ010000113.1:0-91167 GCA_020536535.1 Pelomyxa schiedti | reverse complement strand
TTGAAATCACTTTGCTGTCATGTGTTGAAGGGGCTTTGCGCTGGAGACGAGTTGGTAGCAAGATCGTTTTGGCAGGTTGAGGAACGGGCACATGCAACTTCACTTCCCCATGTGGTGGTGGCTTTGGAGCTGACTTGGAAAACTTCATCTCACTGTGTTGGGTGAATTTAGGCACGGTGGCGCTCGGCGCGGGTGCTTTGGGAATTTGGACCGGTTGTTGGGAACCTGGAGTAAGCTCGAACTTTGCCATCATGACGGACTTCACAGTTGAAAAATCTGAAAGAGTACCACTAAGTGAGAGCTTATTCTGAAGAGCACTTGGAATAGCCACCCCACAACTGGGAGAGTCCTTTGGCAGTAGTCGGGCAAGTGGGTGTCGCGAGGAGAAGAATATAGTTTCTGACCCAAAGGTGTTAAGTTTCTGTTGTTGTTCAGATAGGCCAGTCAGTTGTATAGACTTCACAGCATTCACCAAATACGAAAGTGTTTCGTGTTCCGGGAGTTTCTTTGCTTCTGCGGCGGAGACTTTGCCAGTAAAACGACGAAACGGCGAGGATTCGTCAGTGAGAAGACCGCGGTAACACTCAGGAACCAAAGAAACACACTCGAAAGGGGTGATACATGTAAGAACTTCGAGAGGTGTACACCGGGGTACCAGTTCAAACTGCGGGTACTCCGACATAGAACCTATTTGGCTTGCCAGGTCACGTAACGAAGGACTCCGGGAATATTCATACTCCCATTGGGGGATTACTTTCTGCGTATGGTTGATTGAAAACAAGTATGTCAATACACACCACCCACGATGGGTGCCCTTGGGTAAAATAATCGAGAACCCAGCACAGGGATCTTATATGACTGGAACACCATGTCTTCAAGAAACTGGGATCAAAAACTTTACGTTTCACATCTCTATCCAGAAAGGGCTTGATCATTGCGCCCAGGGCTTTTATATTGAGCTTCCCCTCATTTGTGAGGTATTCGATTCGGGTGCCACATTCCTTCAGATAGTTCCCATACAACTTCATAGCCCGCTTTAAACCTCCGCCGTTCCGAATACCGGGGAGGAAGTCATTGTCAAACCAGCATAATACAAGAAACACCCAGTCATTCAGCACTTTTTCAATATCAATGTTCTGTGAAAAGGCTTCAAAGTACTTTTTCAGGAATGGAGTCAGCCGCCCAATGAGGAAAGTGTCTCCCTGATGGGATTAGAAAAGTCCAACTTAATAGGAGGGATACTTGTTCTCTGGCAATTGCAACATTTCGCTCACGCGTTGCAAGTATAAGCAGTACGAGATCAGAGTCGCTGGAACAAATTGTGTGTTCGATGTCTGGAGACCACTGCGGAGACGCGCACTGCGCTCTAATGAAGTTGACAAATTTCTGTTCCCCTTCACCTGGAACACTGCTGTCACTCAATATAACACACAGATTATGCCAGGTAGGATTTGCTTCAAGCTGAGAAATAATCCAATTACGGAGGTGCCGGGAAACGTTTGCCATCATTTCTGTTCCAGGCGAAATGGCAACAGAGCGGGGCTGATGTCTGAACGCAAGGGTTTTTCAGAGGCGTCGGCGCTGGTAATAATGCAAACCTCAAGTGATCACGTCTGTGAAGCGCCTGGTTCCTCACTTTTGCAACTGGCGCCACACCATCCAATGCAAAGTACAATAAACGTCGAGGTCGGGTGTTTCTCAAGTTAGAACCCAATCGAGCAAACAGTTTTCGACGTTCATCTTGAGTAAGATCCGACGGCGGGACGAACTACACCACAGAGTAAGTCACGTAAGGCGAAGCAAAAATGATGTATTTTATTATAGGAACGCAATACCTGTTTCAGTGGCGGAGGAGACTGAGTCGAAGCCGAACCAGAAGCAGAAGCAGAAGCAGAAGCAGAAGCAGAAGCAGAAGCAGAAGCAGAAGCAGAAGCAGAAGCAGAAGTAGAAGCAGAAGTAGAAGTAGAAGTGGAAGCGGAAGCGGAATCCGTAGTAGGGACCGGATTCGGGTTACGTTGGTAGGATTTTCTTTCCCTCATAGCGTTGTGGAGGAAGGAGTTAAGATCTACGTACAAGAAGTCGCACGAGCCCGGTGGCAACGCAACACTAAACCGCCCCATTTTTTTAAGTGTCTTCCAGAAGTCCTTTAAGCCCATCTTGCAACAAAAACCGGACGGCGCGGGCTGTCGTGTCTCCTTGCGTTAAAAGATCCTTTTTTTTTTCACAAGAACGAACGGCGTAATTAAAACTCGTTCGTCGCGAGCCAATTAATCTGCTAGCAACTGCTCTCAAAAAAACTTTTTTTATTGCTATCACAGTTTGGTGGGCCAGTCCTGTTGCGTGGAAGGGTTTTAATTCTGTATCGGTATTTGTAGGGGGAAGGGGTGGGTGTCAAGTGACTTGCTGTGCGTGTTCTATCTGATCTATTTTCGTGTTGTCTGTCTATTTTTACGGTTGCTGTTGCGGTTGGTGTTGCTGCTCATACAGTGCAGCATGTGCCAATAACTGTTGTGGGCTGACAGTCGTCGGATCTGGCTGAATAACTCTGGGAGCCGGTCTCATTCCCGGTGGTGGAAATTCCTCGTATCCAGGGGTGCACACGTCCTGCTTCTCCGAAAGGAATTCTTGTAACATGTCTTGCTGTGAGAGTGTTAGGGGCTGATAGGGGGAACAAAAAGGCTAAATAAAGCGCCGGTGGATTATGATTGTGGGTGTGGGTAGTGGGTGGGAAAGCCAAACGAACCTTGATGCACTTGTTGATCTGGATATGACCATTGAAATCGCACCTCACTTGTACTATGATGCGGACGTGATCAATTTCATGTAAGAAATCCACTAGAGTTCTTTTGTTGCCGGCCACATCAGTATCTTTTATCAGCGAGTGGCGGACCACTCCCTGATTAAAGAATGTAAGTTAGAATGACAAGTAACTACGAGGTTCTTCTAAGGCTCACTCACATCATATACATAGGCACAGGCGTATTTCCCTGGGAATCTATCACTTAGTCTGATAAGGAAACTTCCTTCTTCGAATCGGGAGAGGAGTTTCTCAGAGTCAATTTTGCTAATGAACCCATATATATACCTGAATTGGGTTAATCTTTGGAAAATTCTCGGGTTGGTTTACCCTTTTAGCCAGAGAGGACATAGGTTCTTTTGGTGTCTTATCTTTTCTAAAGCAGCACCAAACCACTCCCAAAAGTTATCAAAGGTTTGCAGAGTAACCACAGTGTTTCCATCAAACTTCAGGTTATTGAGAAACTCGAAGTCTTTCAGTGTAAGGGGTCTATTAGGCTGTTCTGGATTTTGCCTTGTGGCTCCCTATGATGGTGTAAATAAGAAATAAGTTGCGGTAACAAAAGCCCTACAAGGTAATACGACTGAAGTGTGTTGGCAAATTTAGCCCAAGTAATTTCAGTTGCATCTCCAAACGCCTCCATTTTTAGCAGTATCCCTTCAGAATCTCGCCTGCAGCAAAGGTTACTTCAACTAACGAGAAGGGTTCAAGTCACCATTGAATGGAATTGGTGGTAATAATAAATGGTCTCGAAGCGTTGCTTTCAACAACTCTTGTACCTGCTTGCTTTTTTTTTATTGTTAAAAAGGCTTAGTTGATTTTCAGGTAGTTACTGCAAGGGCAGGATTGTGACACTTCAGTGGGTGGTAGGAGATTGTTGCATGTAGACGAAGAGTCACAGGCTTTTTATTGGTTCCTGCTGGAAACCGCAGATGAAACCGCACCTTATTTACCCCTCAGGAAAAAAGTGTAATCTAAATGTAAATTTGGGTACCTTTCCTTCAGTATCAATTGTTTCAGAGGCATTTTCAATGGATGGTGTGGAACATTTGACACCTTTTTTAGAGGTACCATGAAGTTGTACTATATCAGCATCTACAGGGCCAACATTTCTTGGGTGTTCCAAGTCAATAACAAACCCAGGTGATAAGGAAGTTTACTTGAGATCAATTGACGAAGGTAGTAGAAGTTGGGCTTCTAGAGCAACTGTTTGCCCTTTAACAATCGAGCGGGAAAATGGCTGATCAGTAACAAGAAGCGCCGCCGGACTGAAAATAGTTAGAAAGACCCAAGGTAGTTTCTCATAGAAGGGTAAACGCACCAGGGAATAGTGTCAGGTCTTATATAGTGCATTAGTTCGAGTTGATAGAGGTCAAGTTGCTTCATATATTTGCTTAGGTTCTACAAAAATTATTCCCAAGAAGAACAAACAGAAGTGATACCATCTGCAATCTTTTAGTATGGTGCATCTCAGCAGGGATAAGAATGATTTCATCAAAAAGCCGAGCAAGCATGCTCGTTTCAACTGCCATAGCATCATACAATTCCTTATGTTGCCTTGATAAGGCTTCCAAATTCTAAAACATTCAAGTTATTAGGGCGATGGTGTGTAGGGGAAACATACTACAGCACAATCCAGAGGTGGAAGATCAAGAATACGTTTTTGACTGAGTTTAATGTGTTCAAGTGTAACTACAAAGATGCGGCACTTCCCAACAGTAGTGTTGAGGATCTATTGAACAAGTTAAACAATGAAACTACGCTGCCTGTTTTATTATACCTGTTGTACAGTGTTGATTGGGGGTTGGAATGGTAGTTGTTCCTCTTGTTCATTGACAGAGGGATTTGGGAGTGTGGGTGTTGAAGATGAAGTTGTGTTTGGAGATGAAGTGGGAACAGAGGCTGCAGCAGTTTCCGTGCCCTTTAGAAAATGAAATGTGGTTGGTGATAAGGATCAAGTGAATAAGGATAGCAGGAGGATACCTGTGCACCAGTGTTAGGACTATCAGGTGACCCATTTGCAGCTCCCCCAGTGTTAGTTGCCCCGCCAGACCCACTCTGAGGACTGGGGGGAGATGGTGATGAGGGGGGAGGCAAGTTAGTCAGAGGTGTACCTGTCGCAGTAGTGGTGTTTGTTGGAGTAGTTGTGTTTGTCACAGGGGGTGGGGGTGTATTGACATTGAAAGGTGCTGCACCCAGTGGGACAGCCAGGCCCAGGCTCTGGGCCATTTGGTGGAGTACCCCAGTTGGTTGGGTTATTGGTTTTGGGGGTAGCATTGAAACATGTGGCTCTGCCTTGAGTTCTATTTTAGTCTCTATTTTGGGTTCCACTTTACGCCTAGTGCTTTTTTTGGAGGGAAGACCCATATTAATACAATGATTTCGTTGAGGCAACAAAAGAATAGGGGAAAAAAAAAAAGACAAAAGAAAAACTTGAAAGGTACAAGAAAGAGAGAGAAAGAAGGAAAGAGCGAATGAGGATAGGTTTTAAAAAGCTATGAGAAAAAGTGAAGAAAGAAAACGCGGAAAAAGTGAAAAGAAAGAACTAACTTGCGAGATCGTTTCGGAGCAGGGGGTGGTTCTCTGTCGAAGTCAGAATCAGAAGAATCTTCTTCAGCCTCAGACCCTTCCACGAAATCTTCGTCGTCGGAGTTCTTTCGTGAAGGTCGCGAGCGCGTCGACGGCCTGCGCGGTGAGTGCCTGACCCTTGAGGACGACATTGCGTTGCAGCTTCGAAATAATGGGATTTTCGGGGATGGGTTTTTTTCTTGCTCCGCCGGCGCTTGTCGATGACGATCCGAGGGTTGTTACTATTAGTAGATGTCAAGTGACGACAGGGGATTAGTGCGTCTTGATTTTTTTTTAATTTTTTTTTATGCGCTCTGGTGTTAGAGGAATGCTGAAGTTTCGGAGGACGAGGTTGGTTGATCGTTTTTTCTTGTGGTTGTGTTGTTTGGAGATGTACCTCTGGGTTAGTCCTTGTTGTCTAGCTCCCCGATGATGGTGTGGGTACTTTTTGTTGGTCCTTGTTGTTTTTTGATTTTTTTTATCTTTCTTTGGCCGTTACCAGAAATCTTCTTCAAGAAAAAAAAAGCCGAAGGAGAAATAAAAAGAGGCGGTGATGAGTCCGGTTCTTCTTTTTTTGGTACCGACACAGTTGAGCCTTTTTTTTTTTGTTTTCCCTAAACATGCCGAACTCACGTGGGTGGGTAGTTAGGTTTGGCGACCGTTTTTGGGCTGGACTCGTGCAGATGGGCGTACAAGTACGACCCAATTATGGTTCAAACGGACCAAGCTACCAGAGACTTGTTCGTGGCCGATATGGCCCGTTATGAGTCCAATTTCATGGCAGGGGGCGTGGGTTCGAACGCTGTAAATGGCATGACATATGGTATTTCTGTTTATGATTGATTTTTTTTTTTTTTTTTTTTCTCTTACGAGAATAATGGATAACAGACGGGAGGCCATTGAACTATACCACTGGTGAAATTACCTCTGAAAACTGGGCATTCAGTGCTCCATCGAAAGAATCAGTTCACATGGGATACTTAGCTTACGTCCTTGCTGGTGACTCTAGGTTCCCTTCTCACTGTTACGGCCAGAACCTTTTTTTTTTCTGAGAATTAAACTAGAGTATCTGATCTTATGACCCCTGATGAAGCAGTGGATATTTTAGAAAGGAAAATTCAAGCTATAGAGGACTTTGATAAAAACTTCCCAGGGTACCCTACATTTTTTATTTTATTGTTTTTTTTACCTTGTCCTTCTGCTCTCAGCTTTGGAGGCTTCCTTCCGTGGTTTGATGTGACAGATGCTGGGATCTCCCCAACATGGGGTAAATCAAGTAACATTTGAATGCTCTTCTAACAATATTTTCCAAGATTTTGAGGATAGGGTTCCTTCTTTAGGTACTTTTCTGTTGTGAATTCTAATGTTAATATTGTTTTAGACAATGGAGAAATGATTTGGGGAATAATTGGAATCATCCAAGCTCTTTCTGATACTGGTATCTCCTTTCTTTCATCATATCTTTTACACTGTGTAGGTTACCTTGATCTCGCTGATCGATATGACCAATATCTTCAGAAACTTGCTCTTAATGCAAGAACTGTGTTTTGGGATGGTGATGGACAGGTTGCAATCTTTCAGTTTTGACCAGTAAAAATAACACATGCTAGGTTAGAGCAGTTTCAAACATTGTTAATACATCAGCACAACCGACACCTTCCAACTACTACACTACCCCGTACTGTGGTGACCCTTGCTACTTGGATGATCCATACGAAGGAGAGCTCTTTGTATGGTTCATGGACTTATTTTGTCAGTGGGACGACCCCTCTGAGAAGGAGGATATGTGGGTATTAAAACGAAAGAAGTTACAAAAGGTGGAATTCAGCACACCGTCTGATGGAACAATTTCTGTCACCCGTGGCTGGTGGTAGGCAACATTGCGTTTGTAATTTCTTTGTCACCATCTTAGGTTCTCAGCACACGAACAGTGGAAATACCTCATGATGCCTTACCAAAAAATTAAAATTGCTGAAAGAGTATTTCTAAATGGAGAACGAGCCAGAACTTGGAATTCGGTCATCAATGGCATTCCTGGTTGTTCTACCTTTCTCAAATACCATCTAACTGTATGAAGAGTACCAACTACAAACCAACAAATAGGATTGTATGCTTCAGTTACTGAACCAAGTGCCCCTAGCGTACAGCCCCCTACCTTTGCATATATTAGTGACTGTGGTATCCCCTCAATCGCGTTTGAACCTGTCACTCATCTTCAAGTAAGAATTGCGGTAATAAGTCAACACTAACTGATCAATCTCCAAGGTGGTCACGCCATATGCCGCGTTCCCTGTTATTCTTGCCGACCAAGGAATAGGGTTATCGTGGTACCAAACCATGCTTCTTGGCCCAGCAATGCAAAGTATTTTTTCCACGCATTCTGTTGAACCACCAATCTCTTAGGTAACTACGGCTCCACTGAGTCCATTGACATTGATGGGACTGCTATCTGCCCTTGCATGACTTGGGACTCTAAGATTACCACACGTACCAACCAACTTAACACACACCTTTAGTACTAAACGTTTACAGTTGTGGCGGCTTTGGGAGGAGTGGGACCCTTTACTGAGAAATACATGCGGGCTCACACAGGAATGTGGGAGAGGTTCGAGTTTATAACCCAAAGGGAATTCTGGAGGGTCTTCTCTTCTCTCAATGGCGAGACTCTGGACCTTTTACCTCCGGCTTCTTCTCTCCCAATGGACGTTCCAGACTTCTCTACGTGTTCGATTTAAGGGCTTTTTTTCTTGACTATAACGGGGGAAAAAATAATGGCTTATTTGGCAATTGCCGTAGTCTCTTTTTGTTTTCTTTATTTACATAAATACCGGTTAGCTCTCACAAGCTAGGGGTCATCCAAGAGCTCCTGTTGTAGTCTAAGTCTATCTGCTTCCAATTCCTTTAGTTTTGCAGCTATCTCCAAGGCTTCTTTCCTATTCAAAAGTGTTTCAATCCAATGCAGTACTTTATGTGAGGGAAACCTTATAATCTGAGCCGTTTGACTCAGTCCAACTTGATTTGTCCACCGAGTGGCACTTGAGTGATTGGTTGTGGTGCCTGTGTTGACTTGTGGTGAACTTTGTGTTTGTGACTCGCCGTTGTGCTTTGTGTGAGTATTGTTGTTATTGCTCTCCATACTACAATCATCACCACTACCCACATCCCCGTTGTGAACATCGTGGGATTCCTTTAACTCGGAATGATTTTCATGCTTGGGAATGCCGCTGGGTATTTCATGTGTATTGTGATTGGTATTGTTTGTAGTACTGTGAAGGATTTTAGTGCACTGTTGAATTAGGAGTTGTAAACATGCGGGATTTGTCAATAGGACTGGCAGTCTGGGAAGGGGGGGAACGGTCTTTCAAGGCATTTAGTGACTTAGTGTTATGAAGTAAAAATTACTTTGTTTCATGAGTCTCATTCTCTCTCTGTCGATGTCAAGTTGCTCTTTCACCTTGGATTTTACTTTGGAAAGGTCATATGGAAGTCCCAGTGTTATCCTGAATACCAGCCTCAGATAGGAGTGGAGAGACTTATTTAGCAATACTGTTTGTTGTGACGCATCATTGGGGTACTTGGTTCTCGCCACTGCTTTGATGTAGTACGATCCGCTCTGCAGGCCACACAATGCCTTGACCCGTAGGGTTCATCCCAGCTCAGCGAAAACCTTGATTTCCCCCAATTTATGGTTAATAGAAGTACAACTTAATTGCGGAGCATACCGCTGCTTTGGTAAAGCCACTCTAGGCGAGTGTGGAGGAGAAAATTCCATCACAGGTACTTTTGGTGGCTTAGCTTCTTGGGTGTGGGGATTAGGTGATTCCCCGTACCACCAAGGCGGGTATACAGTGTGAGGTTCTGCTGGATGGTTTGATCTTTCGGGAGAGCAAGCTCGTTCGGCACGTGGTTTGGGATGGGGCTGACAGTGACTTGGAGTACAATGGTGTGGGCAGTGTACACAATGTTTGTTGGAGTGACTTAAAGTCTGAGGGTGTTGTGATCTTGTTGGGGATTGTGCAAACTGGAAGTGTTGCGAACCCGTTGGCGGGTGTAACCCTTGGTTTCTTGCTACTGATGGACGAATTGGGGTAACGAAAGGAGTTCTTTGCAAAGGTGTTTGAAAGTGATTATGTTGGGTGTTCAAGGGTGTTTCATGGTACTGTTGTTGTCTACATGAGTGAGAATTTATACAGTTTGTACAAGAACAACGTGCAGCTGCACTTTGACAGCACCCCACAGAATCGGGCGAACGGGTGGTGGAGGTAACGGAACATCCGCCGCAAGGAGAATTGTGTGTGCTGGTACTGCAGCACTTCTCCGGTGTTGAGACACAAGAGGTTCCATGATGATTGCAAGTTGAATTGCACCCCATTCCACAATGGCAGACAACAACCTGGGGCTTTTCTCTTTCTCGTTCTCTTTCTGTATCAGTCTCTCTGTAACTAGTGCTCAATGGAACATCAATATCAACACCAGGAAGTAAACTGCATAAACAAGAATTCCGATTAAAATGTAAAAAAAAAAAAAAAAAAGCGGGCACCGACAATACAAAATGAGAATACTCACGCCGCAAACAAAACCAACACAAACAGATACAACAGCATTCAACAAACGCAAACACACTCTCACACACACACACACCACTGAGGATGGTGCTTCGCCAGATAAGCAGGGAGGTCGCCGTCGTCGCCCACGGCCACGACCAGCTGCCTGAGCTCCTCGGGGCTGAGGGGCGTCAGGTCCAGGCACCCCCGCAGCGTCCGCAGCCCGTGCGTCATGGTCAGCTGCACCACGTACCACCACTGCTGCTCGCTGAACCCCCGCCGGTAGTCCCGCAGCGCCGCGCTCTGCCGCAGCAGCTGCCTGTGGCTGCTCGTGCTCCCCACCCCCGCCCCGCTGCAACACGTGCTGCTCATATTTGCCCCCCCCCCCCTTTACCTTGCTCTGGTTGTTGTTCGGCGAGAGTACGCTACAGCGCTTTTCGCGAATCTCGTAATGATGGGTATGGAGGTTTTTTTTTTAAAAAGAGGATGATTTTGTTTGGCTGGTGTTGGGCATTTGTTTTATTTGTGTGGTTGTGGGGTTCAGTTGGTTGTTGTAACGTGGATGCAGAAGGTGGCGAACATGACTTCGGAGGCTAGGGAAAGGAAGTTGTGGGTTGGTTGTGGCCTTCTAATTAATACACGGGGTTTCTCGAGGAACATCTTGCCAACATGCTTTCCTGGGTCCAGAATTTCTTCCTGTTTGAGGAACATTTGAGTAAGCAAGGAAAGGAATAACACAGCAGACCTCGATTTTGCTTTTGACAGAGCCGAAAGTATCAGTGGAACTGATAACCAAGGTGGCAGGTGTCTTGTCCCCATCGACATAAACAGATACTGTAGACTGGTCTGGAGTATGAGCACTGCTTAGAGTTGAGGTACTAGCACCGCTGGGAGCTTCTGTGCAAGTCTTACTAGTCTTATCATTGGAAAGAGGTTCAGTGGGCAGTGGACTGCAACTCGTACTGGACGAAGTATCGGCAGGGTGTTGAACTTGTTTCCTGGAACTTGCCTTGGTGGGGGAGGTACCAGTTTTGGCAGGGGAGGAAGTGGTTTTGGTAGGAGCACTAGTACTGAGTGGGACTGAGCTCTTAGTAGTGCCCAGAGACTTAGCAGTCTTTTTTGCGCTTTTATTGACAGGGGTTTTAGAAGTTGGAGCAATTTGACTCGTTTTCGTGGTTACAGACGGCTTGGTAGTTGTCTTGCTTTCCTTCGTGACAGTGGAACGAGCCAAAAGCAGACTATCCACAACAGAAGATGTGAGAACGTCGGAGAGAGCATCATAAAGAAGACTAGGTTTCTCAACTGTAACACCAGCTGAAATGAGTTCCGTAGAGAACTCACCGTCGTGGTCATGCTGTTTTATGGCCAGGATAAAAGTTTCTGGAGGTGCTTTGATTGCATATGAAGGATAGCTAAGTAAGACCCTGGGATATAAAGTTGCGAGTTTTGCAAGAGTTTCACGAGTCAGTTGACTGGCAAGGGAGTCTTGTGATAGAACCAATTCAGGATAATTGCACGCAATTTTGTCGATAGTACAAGAATCCAGGAAGAGCGTCCCATGTGCAGTGCGCTCTATTATCATTCGGCAGAGAGAAGAGCCTAGCTAGAGTAAGTTCCTACCCTTTCCACAATGTACCCGCAAAAAAACAGATTTTGTGCTTGCATACTTTCACAAACTTTTGACAAGCCACATGAAAGACACCTAGATGTGTCACTTCCGTGTAAAGACCCGTCGGGGTCACAATCAAGTATAGCAGAAACAATTTTTAAGTGCCCAGTCATGCATGCAACACCAAGTGATTGAAATCCCATCCATCCGGGCAGCTCACCAAGTAACCACTCATGCATCATTTCTG
The DNA here is from genome assembly GCA_020536535.1 of Pelomyxa schiedti. Classification (NCBI taxonomy): domain Eukaryota; phylum Evosea; order Pelobiontida; family Pelomyxidae; genus Pelomyxa; species Pelomyxa schiedti. Next base: position 79,402 of record JAHLWZ010000113.1, on the reverse strand, counting down.
TTTGAGGTGAGGCTCTCTTTTTCAGGCACTCTATTGCCTTAACAGCACGCTGCACTTCGGAACTGCCTTCGTGAAACTTAGTAGTTGAGAGGATGACATCAAGTAAGGCGTATGAGTATAACTCTTCTTGCGGTATCTGTTGAATTTGCTTGGCAGACCCAGTGAAAAAGACTTGTCGCACCTTGTCGGAAACAATTCTAGGAAAGGACTGAGATATAGAAAGGATTGCATATATTAATGTTGCAGATACTTAGGGCTTTTGTAATTCAAGGGTGTGGGAGGCACTAGTTTGCGGATGCGGTTGTTTGCACAGTCCCCAACGTAGACGTTTCCACAAAAATCCACTGCGAGACCATATGGATAGTTAAACGAAGCAGTGGAACCCAGTCCATCTGAGAAACCTCCACTCCCAGTTCCAGCAATTGTACTAACCATTCCTATGCATTTTTATAAAAAGGAATGGTATAACCAGAAATTGAGTACCAGTCTGAGATATCATTCTAATTTTATGATTTGAGTAATCTGCTATATAGATATTACCGAGTACATCAACTGCAATTCCACTTGTGGATCCAAATTTGGAAAATGATGCCTGGCCATCAGCAAATCCAAAAATACTGCCAGCGACTGTGCTGACTGTACCTGTAGAGACGTTGAGGATTAATTGGTTTGATTACGGCCACTATTACCATCTTGGGTGATCTTTCTTATTCGAAAATTCCCAGAGTCAGTCACATAAATATTTGAGGCTCCATCAAGAGCAATACTGCTCGGTGAGGAGAAGAGTGTTTTTGAACCCTGGCCATCAGCAAAGCCAGCCTTACCGTTTCCCCCAATTGTGACAACATAACCTAGTGTACATGTAATCAACACGTTGTCTGATGAAGTGGAGGGTGTATAGCAAAGCCAAGAACATGGTGTTGTCAATGTGAGAGCAGGCCTCCATTTGAACCTTGGGAGTAAATAGCCCTGATTGCGTGATTTCCATAATCCGCCACAAAAATTGTTCCATAAATATCGACAGCGATGTCATAGGGGCTTTGGAATCTGGCATTTTGAGAAGGCCCATCAACAAATCCCTTCTTGCCACCTTGTCCAGCAATTGTGCTTACAACACCTAATATCGAAGACTATTGAGTATTGATTAACGAGGTTTCTTTCGCTACCTTGTGGTGTGATCTTTCTGATGCAATGATTGGCCACATCGGAAACTAAAAGATTTCCCAAAAAATCAACAGCTATTCCATATGGTTCATTGAACATAGCGTCAGTACCATTGCCATCTAAATGCCCAGCAGTTCCACATCCAATTGTCATAACATCTCCTTTTGTTGATTTCAATTATTTGTAGTGAAATTCCCGTAGTAGGAAAGCGCCCACACTACAAACAATCAACAAAACAAAAACCGATTGCAAACAGCATAGATTACAATCATACTAAAACGCATAAGAGTTGTGAACCTGAAACAGTGATCACCCTCACACTATTACTAGAGGTTGCGAAAATATTGCCATCCCAGTCCAACGCAACACCACTAGGCGAGCAAAATTGCGCGGTATAGCACCTGCCATCCAAACGCCCGCTAATACCCGTCCCCGCGACTGTGCTCACTACATCATCATCATAAGAAACGGTACGTGTTTGTTGGAGAGATCTGTCAAACAACGAACACACCCGTGTACTGGCCCCCTCGCATTCCTCGATCCATCAAATTGTGTTGATTCAACAGACAGGAATGTCCGGTGCTCTGGGTCTGCGGTCCGGTGTTTTTTTTTTTCAGCCAACTCAATAAAAGTGACGTCTGGGCCCAGGGTCTCTCACAGTGCTCAGCTGAATGCTCCACAAAACAGCTCCAAGAAAGGGTGAAGTTTCAGAGACATTGTTGTAGTCAAGGCAAAGTCACAAGGTGTGGATGTTAGGTTGTAGGGGAAAAGTCACCAAGGAAAGTAAATATGTAAGAGTGGTGGTCTAGGAGAGGGATGTTGTGGGCTGAATGGTGTTACTGTTCTCATGTGTTATGTGTTTGCTTAACAACTGTGTCTTAACTAAATAGTGTTTACACAATACAGAGTGTTAGCTTCTGTGGGCTCGAGAATAAGTCCCACAGAGGAAGAAAACGAGTGAGAGTGAAGAGAATAAAGGGTTCTCTTGTTTGTTTGGTCATTGTTGTAAGGGGATAAAAAGGGAGTGTGTAAAATCTCGCAGAGTGGTTGTGTGATTGGGTTAAAAGGCTGTGATGTTCAAATGGATAATCAAAACCGCCTGCCGCGTTCTTGTTGCTGTATTTGTGCGCCCAGCTGCACTGTGTGCTGATCATTACCTTCGCTGTCTCATTCTGGTAATGGTCCAGATTCGGCTCAGTCCTCAGTCTCTCCAATCCTGCTAAAGTGCACCAGACTTCAGAGCCTTGTGAGCAAGGCTGAGTTCGTGTACTTTGTGGAAGTACACAAGAGGGGGTTGAGATGGTGGGTTGGTTGGCTGGTGTCTGTTATGGGTGGAGTATGCTGTGATTGGTTTCTGCTATGATTGGTGGTGCCTGGTACTGTGGATATTATATAGCCCTACAACAAATGGCTGAGTCTGGGGAGTTCGGAATTATGTTTAGGGTCTTCATTGGGTGCAGTTTCAGTTCGTGCCAGAGTTATTTTTGCACCTGTTTAGGATGTGTTTTACTGTCTCTGGTGAATCCCAGCCATACCAGCAAGTTGGAGTGACTTTGCATACATGGGCCCATGGTTTCATGTTGGTTACAACCAAGAGGGCTTGGTTCCAGATTGAGGGGGATGCTTTCTAGTATGCTCCTATAAATGACTGTGGGAGAAGAGAGGTGGCATGGGAGATGCTTATTCAGAGTTTCTATCTCCCATCTTGGCCTGTTGGCTCCATTTTTGTTGGTGGTGGATTTTTTTTTTATGGTCTTTTATGGTTTTTATTTATGGTTTTGTGTAATAGTGGTGTGGTAACCAGGTGTATCCCTTCAAGTCTTAGAGGTGGAGAATGTGGCACAGGATGGAAAGAAGTTGTGGGGGTGTGTTACAGAAAAAAACCCAAAGAACCTCTCATCTGTTTCTGAAAAAGTGGGACAGTTGGTGTCTGTTTCTGATCATAATTCCATTGTTTGTGATCAAGATTCTTCAACATCAATTCTCCTTTGCATTCTTTTTCAATTTTTTTTTTTTTAGAATTTCCAAGCAGTGAACAAAAACAAGTTTGTCCACTCTGGATTTAACAGATTCATTTGTAATTTGATGAATGTATCCATTTCTATCTCACTCTTTGCAACTTTGAAGTTGGTTACATGGCATTTGCAACGTCACCTCCCTACAATGGAGCCTTTGTTTCTTGTTCTAAACTGTTTCATTTCCTTGTGGAACATGCATCTTCCCATTCTTGCAACTCACTTTGATTAGTAGTGGACTGTTTGTTTCCAGAGCTTTCTATTTACTGTACAACTCTCCTCACAATCTGTCTTGTCTCACTAGCTCAACTTGCACTCTGTATTTCCCACTATGACTAAACTGACACTTACTATCAAAAACAGCTCTTCACAACCTACTTTGTTAGTGGAAGCCCCACAGGGGTGGTAGCTGAAATTCTGAATCAAGGTTCTGATGAGGATGATGATGATAGTGACACGTCTCTCATTTACCACTCTCTCATTCCTGAAGAATACAAATTAGCACAATGGGATTCTGGCCCTGTGAGTTTATTCTTTTATAGCTACGTTGGAATTCACAAACTCGGTGGTAACACTGATACAGGATGGTTACAGTGAGACAGTCTACTTTTTATCGCATGACAAGATGCTCACACTGCTGGAAACACCTGCTTTCAAAAACGCCAGCATTTGTGACAAAAAACCCCACAGTGAAGATAGTGAAGACTCTGAATCCTCCCCAGATGGCGAAAGTGAAGATGAAGAGTCCCCAGCAAAGAAAAAGCCAGGTGACCCAGGTAAAATCTGCCAGTAACCTCCACAACAACTCACATTTCATAGGACCAGGGATCACAAACACTGAAAAAGAAGAAAGTCCACAGCAAAAGAGTTCCCAAAAGGCCCATCATTCCCACGACTCAACCACCCCCACAACAAAGCACAAAGCCAGCCCCCAACCCTCATCATCATCAACATCCACCACCTCATCCTCGTCATCAACAACAGTCCCCTCAAAGCCAAACACTGTGCCCACAAAGCACAAGAAGAAGAAGAGGGTGTACTTCAAGACTGACACCACCGGCAACAAACATCCGCCTGCCCCTGATGATGACTACCCCAACAAAACAGCAGTCTCACTTCCCAGCAAAAGGCCCAGGAACAAAGACGCCGGAGCCGACACCACCTCACCAACCACAGAAAGACCCTCACCTCCAGCCACAAAACACAGCCACTGTTCCAATAAACACTGATGTTTTCCCCTTTCTCAATGAATAACAGATGGGGGAGTGTGCATTGAACCCTTGCCACAGCTGCCAACATTAAACTTGGTGTCTAAGTTGGGTTTTTCGAGTTGTCTGCAACTATATTTAGGTACTCAGAATCGGATTTTTTTGTTCACCTTCGCATAATCACAACATTACGAGCCAGCTAGTGCATTGTCAAAACCCACGATGAAGGTTGTTGGCTGCAAGTTTCAAAGCGACACCTACGACGGCGAGTGGGGTGACGCAAATAAGCACGGTCCAGGTGTCAACATGTGGTACGAGGGTCGGTGGAGTGGACTGGGCAGTTTGACGAAGCCAACGTGGTACTACAAGAAGGGTGAAGTCAAGGATGGCGAGTGGAATCAAACACCACAGGATGGGTGGGGCGTCCAAAGGAGGCAAATGGGCGGGGAACGTGTGGCAGTGTATGAGGGTGAGTTGGACGGGGACAAGTGGCATGGGCGTGGCACATGGAGGTCACCTGATGGCTGGAGCGACATCTACCGTCGCATGTTCGACCACGGCAAGAAGAATGGGAATGGGAGAATGCTGTACAGGGATGGAGGGAGCTACGTTGGGGAGTGGAAGGACGATATGTTCCATGGGTGGGGTGATTTCGCACGTGATGCGAAATCGTTTGATGGTGGCTCGACCACGGCCAACCGATTGAGTCAATCGACTCAGAAATTGCTGCAACCGTCAGCTTTCTTGACGGCAGTGGCGTCGTTCGTCTATTTCATACCCATTACTTCTGCTTACATACTGGCAGGTATCCTCCCGAAGTTTCTGAGAAAAAGGTTGAAGAAGCACTTGCGGCAAATAATTATTGTGTGGAAAAAGTGGTTCCTACACTGGGAAAGAACCAAGCTAAGCTTACAGAGCAGAAGGAAAATAACCTTCCAGAGGAGAAGGCATAATTTGCGAACTTCTTAATGTTTCCTAATCCAGAATTAGGTGCATGTTGCTTCACCGACCGGGTGGATGAATCGAGGTGAACAAGAACGACATGAAGTACAACAGAAACTCGACAACCAAACAGAATGTGTGCATCACTCTTCCAAGTTCTTTTATTTGAACTTAACAATATGGATGCCAGCTTGTCTTTTGCCTCCATTAAGAAATTGGACTGTTTTCAAGTCCACACATGGTACATCATCAAAAGAGGTTGCAATTAGAGCGTGGTTTGGAGCAGAAAGAATGAGGTCGCCAAATCTAGCCCAGCCAGATTTCGACATTCCTGTATGTTCCTTTGGTGACAAATATGATAGCTCATCCATTTACTCCCACCACAAGATTGGAAGATCTGGCTCAGGAAAGTCCTTTTTTTTCTCTGATCTAGCCTCACTCCGTGACTCTGTGGAGCATAGGACACGAGTTAAGGTGCTACAGCTGCATGACTACATTTCTTCCCCGATTTCCAGTCTCCTCCCTGGGAATGCTCCAGCTGCTTCTATGCTGAAGGCACATAATCTGCCCTTCTTCGACCCATGGGGCTTCTCGGAGAGTCTTGCAGACGCCTTGAATTGGGGGACACCCATGGATGACCCATTTAAACCTGTCATTGCACCTTACAAGTCCCAGATCATGTCACACCCCGACAGAGGCCTTTTTAGGCTGGAATCAGAGGTTCATTCCCTGAACTATCTATCACTTTGGATAACTTGTGATAACAAACAAAACACAGATTGTGAACAACAGACCCCAATGCAACGGTACACAGTGGCACACCACCATTATGATGGGGAGCCCTGGTGTTGGTAAGAGCACTTTGCTGAATTCAATTTTCTCACGGGGACCTGGTTGTCCTTTACCGTTTCCCTCGGGCCTTTCGTTTGGCACTGGTCTGACTACTACCTGCCAGCAAAAGTTGGATAATGAAGGGTTCTGGTTTGTTGATACACCGGGATTCTATGAGCCAAACATGGATGACATAATCAGTCATATGATTTCAGGAATATCCAAGCTGATCTTTGTTGTAGTTCTTGAAGCAGGCCACATCCGAATGGAAGACAAAGCTATACTTAGCTCTGTGCTCAAGGCTGTTCCAATGATCAAAGGGAATTACTCTATCATCGTTAACAGGACCCCTCATGGCCTATTTGACAACACCCCAGGAGGAAAGGAGTCATTAATAGCACAGCTGCCACAGAGTTTACCTCCAACATCAAGTGTTTATTTCTTACCATTCATTGAGGCCTGGGAGGATGTGGATAATGTAGATGCGTTCAATTTGCTTCCCAGCGACTTCAAAGAGTTCACCAAGCGAGCTCCGGTTGTGGATCTCCCTCCAAGTTCCTTGATTGTGGATCCAGTGCCTGTGGTCTGGGAAATAGTTGGACCCACAGCCAACACTGCTGTAGACCAGATGCTTGAATTGCAAGAAGAAGTAGTAGAAGCAAGGAGCTCCAGCAACGTCACAACCACTTGCGCACCGTCGACAACTGCTGTGCACCCTACATCCATCCCTTAGAACATCCCCTCCTTCAGAGACGGAAAACCAACTTTTTTTTGACGAGTTTCGTTCACTTGGTGTATGTGATGGAGCAAAAAAAAAAAAAATTGAGTGGAAGACACAGGGGCGTTGATGTCGGACCCCCCGCTGCTTGGCTCGGACCCTCCCATTACCACGATCTTCATGGGACCCTCGGGGGTGGGAACGAGTGCTTTGCTGGCCACAATTTTCCCAGTCCCTACGGGTACTCCCTTCCGCCCTGGTAAATCGACCGGCACCGAATTGACAACAACGTGTGAGCGGTATACTGATGTGGATGGCAACATGTACATTGACGCGCCTGCTCTTGGTGTTGAGAGGCAGCAACAGCAGGCGGTACTGGAGGCACTCAACCAAGGAGGAATTTTCCGAGTAGTTTTTGTTGTCACGCTGATGTCGGCGCGTGTGCAGCCTGGTGACATCGCCATGATGTCTCTTTTGCACCAGGCTGTTCCTGCCATTGGATCCAATTACAGCATTGTGATAAACAAAGCTTCACCAGCAGTGATGAGTGCCAGCAGAGATAACAAAAGTGCGATCCAAAATAAGCTGCAAGAAGGCCTCCCACCCACATCTTATTTTTACTACTTTCCTTTTGTTCAATCGTGGGATTCACCCAATTGTGACCACCGTGCTTTTGCCGGTTCTGCAGACTTCAGGAATTTTATTCAGCACGCTCCTGCTGTTGCAATTCCCCACGGTTCCATTTCTTCCTTCCTCCCAGATGGGCGAGAGTCACTTGTTGATGCACTTGAAAGTACGTTATGGACTGAGCGGATGAATCAGTCAATTATGGAACAGTTGCTTCAGGAACTGGTGGCAAAAATACAAAGAGAAAGAGCCGCAGCTCTAAAAAAAGAATATGACTTGCAACTGGCACTGTTCTGCGCCACGGGGGACAGTAAACACAGGCATGCTTCATTTTCATTAAATATTAGTCTCATTCTTCACAGCCGAAGAGCCGATGAGGTGAAACAAGAATTTGAGGAAGAGACCAAAAACAGCAACCAAAGAACGGAAACCCTTAGGTGTGCAGTCACCACATCAGTTGCGGTCTTTTAAAACATAACCCGAAGGACCGCACATGAATTGAATAAGTCACACCATGTAATTGTCGTGAATCGCGGAGCCAATATGGTATCCTGCCACCTCACAAAAACCAGTGATTCCACAGGGGAAGACAGCTGCTTTAACATTCCAAAGGGAGGAACCCATGAATGGGCACGCAATGGGCCTGAGATGCTGACATACAGCTGGCAAGGTACCACTCCCAGACAGGAAAGAACAGTTCACCCAGGAGATGTCATGTATGTCTATGGTCAGGACCAGGCTCTTTTTTCTTCCCCATTTCGGGGAAAAAAATCGTAAAAATTTAATCCTTTTGCATGTGATAGTATCGACGATGTCGAGTCCAAGCGGTTCCTTCCTTAAAACGATTTTTATTGTCATTCACAAGCTGGCAAGAGTGCTTTGCTGTACACAATTTTGCGACTCCCTCCGGGTCGCCTGCACCTTTCCCGAGCGGGACCGGATTCCCTGGATTGACAACGTGTGAGCAGTATACTGATGTGGGCAGCAACGCGGCATTCCATGACACACCCGCTTTTGGTGCTGATAGACCACAACTCCACCAAGGAGGAATTTTCCAAGTAGTATTTGCTGTCACGCTGAGGTCATCGCGTGTACAGCCTTACGATTCCATGATGTCCCTTTGCCTGTGAAACGATTTTTTTCCGGACCCCCTCACTTCTTGTTTTTCTTTCGAGTCAAATTCCAACGAGGCTCCGTATAAAGAAGATTGGACCATAGCCATACGATTAGACAGTAGCATACTGTAAGACAAACCGTTATAGATGTCAAAAGAGAAGTCGGTAAAGCGAACAAAGATCGTTCTCGAGTTTCTATAACTTCTAATCCTTTAGGATAGTTCTAAACAGTGTGTGGTGATGTCACGGCGACTGATAGAACTATAGCCGATTTGATCCACAGGTCAGAGAGGGTAACCAACAGAGAGGACCTGACCCTTACCAACTACCATGAGACCCACGAAGATATGTAGGAATAGTGCCTCCCAGCATCAGTGCAGGACCCGAACTGACTCCAGCTGTTAGCAGAAGGACAGTGTTTTTTTTCCCTTATTGTGCATCCAAGACGCCAGGACAGCTGGACTGTGGGCAGTGACGTGCCGGTCCTTTCCCTTGTTGTGTCAGGTGAGGTGGAATACAATCCTGTCTAACGCAGTGCGTGAAAATCAACCCGTTTGCACAAGGGCCGAAATTCCCTTTCATCACCGAATATGTCGGATCCCCCTGCCATTACCACGATCTTCATGGGTCCTTTGGGAGTGGGCAAGAGCGCTTTGCTGAGCGCCGTTGTTCAAGGCCCGCTGGGATCGCCTTTCCGCCTCGGTAGTTGGATCAGCACTGGATGGACAACGTGTGAGCGGTATACTGATGTGGATGGCAAAATGTACATTGACACTCCAGCTCTTGGTGTTGAGAGGCAGCAACAGCAGGCGGTACTGGAGGCACTCAACCAAGGAGGAATTTTCCGAGTAGTTTTTGTTGTAAATCTGATGTCGGTGCGTGTGCAGCCTGGTGACGTCGCCATGATGTCTCTTTTGCACCAGGCTGTTCCTGCCATTGGATCCAATTACAGCATTGTGATAAACAAAGCTTCAGCAGCAGTGATGAGTGCCAGCAGAGATAACAAAAGTGCGATCCAAAATAATCTGCAAGAAGGCCTCCCACCCACATCCTATTTTTACTACTTTCCTTTTTTTCAATCGTGGGATTCACCCAATTGTGACCACCGTGCTTTTGCCGGTTCTGCAGACTTCAGGAATTTTATTCAGCACGCTCCTGCTGTTGCAATTCCCCACGGTTCCATTTCTATAGCCAGGGGCTCCCTTGATTCCTTAGCTGGGGCATTTCCTAAGCTGCGCCAAGACAACAACCTAGAAAGGTTTCTCAGAGCAAGTGACATGGAAGCAAAAGAGGAAAGCAAAAACTACAACGAAAGGAGTGACCACTGGGCAACAGAGAACCCAGCCCAACCAGAACCTGTTCTTCATTCTCATGCATTCTCCCGATTTGACAAGGGAAACCTTGGAACAATTGGGATGAATGACCTTGATATCAGCAGAGCAGTGTGCCTTGGAAAGGGGAGTAATGGGTGTGTGAACAAGGTTCCAGTTCAGGACCATTTTAACAGCCAAGTGGCACTCAAAATGATGTACAACTACTCGGCAGGCAACAGTACTGAGAGCCTTAATAAGTGGTTTTCCGCAGAGTACATATTCGTCAAAAACTTCCCACACTGGAGCCTGTGCAACATTTACAGCTTCTTCCACTCAAAATCGCTCTTAGATCTAATACCAGCAGATATTCGGCAAAACTATTGCATTGTGGATGACAGCGGCAACTTTGTGGAAGGATGCAAGGACCCCAATCCAACACCTGTTTTCTCCCGCACTACATATATCGTGCAGGAGCTCGGTTTGGGCAATGCCGAGATGTTTCTGACAGGCCAGATCTCCAGATTTTCGCTGTCACAACAGGCAATTGAGCTTACATTTTGTCTAATGTGTGCCTGCACACACCTCAATGGCAACAACTGCTACCATGGTGACATCAAGCTGAGCAACATACTGGCAGTTTCTAGGTCAAGGATCCATGGTAACCTCTGGGTGCTGTGTGACTTTGGCACTGTGAGAGAGTGTGATTCATTGGGCTGCATTCCACAAGGCCAATCACAATCCCTTGACGGTTGCCCAAAAAACCGCTCCCCAGAAGTCATACAACCTCCACAGTCACCATCCACACTGTGCTTGGAAAAGAATGATGTGTGGGCAGCTGGTTGTGTTGTATATGAGCTCATCACAGGCATGCACCCGTTCGACCACAACAACAACCTCGACACTAACCTCATTCTCAACCTAAGCCTTGGGCAACATCAAGTTCCCCCAAATCACAGACACCACATCCTGAGCCCCCTGGTGGGGTACCTCTTGGAGAGGGATCCTCACATAAGACCCAGTGCAGGGAAGGCTATGCTCGTGTGCGGCGCCCTCATTTTCCTACCTGTTGATCGGTGTGCATCATTCCTGGTTCCAGTGGCAACCCACCAGAGTGTGCAGGAAGCTATTGATCTGTATTCCAATAATGAGACAGTGTGTTCAATTCTGTTGCCAATCCATGAGCGAAATGTGCCCCACATTTCGCTTGTTTCTGAAGCAGCACAAACCACGAACACAAGCACAACAACAACCACAAGTGCAAGCAACAACACAACGGGTGAATGCATAACAACGAGTGAGTTTCTCGGCCTGGTGTTCACAAACGCCGCTCTCTCTGATGTTCCCTTCTTCGGTGCCACAATGGTAGAATTCCTGAAAAGAATACAAAGCCTTCTGCCTTAAAAACTAAACGTGCAAAGTGCAACAACAACAAACACCGAGAATTTTGATGTTTTTTTTTGATTTCCAAACCAATAAGAAAATTTTATTTCTTGGTGGTGATGCAGCCTACGGTGACACCGAGTAGGTTCCCCAACCAAAACCAACAGCTTGGCATGTACACACCCTCGTCCATGGCGCCACCGACGTCGACGGCTGCTATGCCGGCGCCGCCCCCGTCGTTCCGCCCGCCGCCGCCCCCGCCGATGCCGGTCCCCATGCCTATGCCCATCGGTATGCCCCTCCCGATGTCCGCCGCCCCCGCCCAGCGCCCCCAGCCCATGCCCGTCCCCTCCCTCCCTCGCTTCCCCATGCCCCCCTCGATGCAACAACAACTCCCTCCATCCGCCCCTCCCTCGTATTTTTCCTCCGCCTCGCTAGTGTCGCAGTCGGGGCCGATCACGCACCAGCCGCAGGGGGTGTCACAGTCGCAGCAGCAGCAGGTAGGAGGTTCGAACCCCTACGCAGCCGTCTCATCCAATCCGCCGTCATCGACTACAACCGGGGCTACGAGCGCAAATGCCAATACTATGACGTCAAATGCTACATCGAGCCTGGCCCAGAACAACAACTACCAACAACAGGCGTATCAACAACAACAATCTAGTGCCAATCCGAATTCGAGTTCGAGTGCGATAACGACGAGTTCGAGTTCGGTTGCGAATTCGGTTTCGGGAGCCGGAATGCGATCCACAGTGAATGTGAATGTTAATGGTTCCGGTTCTGGTTCCTCCGACCAACAGCAGCAGCATCAGTTGGTCGGAGGATCGAATCCCACTGGCGGCACAGTCGGAACTTACTCTAACTTAATCAACACCAACTCCACCAACACTACTAGTTCAATTCCTATTCCAGGTGGAGGATTCTCTAACATTCCTCCAACTTCAAACGCCGCTGCTCAGAACCGGCCTCAGGCCTCCATGACCGGCTTTGGTAGCTACCCGGCAGCTCCAAATCAACCTCAATTACAACAGCAACCACACCCACAATCATCAACAGTCATGGGAGGAGCTCCACCTTCCCAAAACATGCCACAGTCTTACCCTTATCCTCCAAGTGGAGGGAATCCCCCATATTCCGGAGTGCAGCAGGACTTTTCTATTCAGCACCAGGCTCCTCCTGGAACTTACCCACAGAATAATTACACTGGTGGTTCGACGCAGCCTCCTCGATATCCTTATGCCACTAATTATACACCCACTGGCCCTGTTTACAATAATCCCAATCCAACTCCAGCTTATAGCTCCAATGTTCCTCCTCCCAATTTTGCCCCAACTCAGCAACCCAATCCCTATGGCCCTCCTCAGTCACAACTGTCACAACTGTACCAACAACAAACCTTCAATCCTCCGGGATACAATTCCCCATACCAATCTCCTCCCCCTATGAACTACCCCCAGTACTCCTACCCACAAACACCTTCGATGCCTCCTCAGGAAGCATACACTAGTCAGCCACAGAGTGGCTACTCCACTCCTTATGGGCAATCTCAACAACAATATAGTTCATATGACACACAACAATCTGGATACCAGCAACCTCTTCAGCCGTACCCTGAAACAAGTACAAGAGATCACGAAAATAGTAGGGAAAGGGACAGAGATAGGCGAGATAGACGCAGGAGTAGGAGCAGAACCAGAAGTAGGAGCAGAAGTAGAAGTAGGTCCAGAAGCAGGGATAGATACAGAGATCGAGACAGGGACAGGGATAGAGATAGGGACAGGGATCGTGATCGGTACAGAGACCGAAGTAGGGGAAGGGACAAGAGCAGGAGTCGGGAAAGGGAAAATGACAGAAATAGGGAAACCTTCGAAAGCAAACTGGCAGGAAGGACTGATCTTGTCCGATTTGACGAAACAGAGAGGCCTATAAGGGAGAGATATAGTCTTTATTTGGGTGGTCTACCTTCTGATGCCACAAGAGATGAAGTTGCACAGCTATTCATTAATAAGGGTTGCCGAGTATGTAGCATATAAATGACTTGGAATCACTCATATTCTACAGGTAAAAGAGTGTGATCTTAAACCAGAAAAATCTGGGGGGGTTGGGAAATATGGATTTGTAGACTTTTTTGATGTTGAATCATATGAAACAGCACTCACTTTAGACGGAACTGTACTTTTGTCTGTTTTTAAAAACTAGTATTAATTCTACTTAGATTGTTCATGACAGGCGCATTTCAGTACACCAACGAAAATCTGATACTGGACTCACTGTCCAGATCACTAATATTGCTGTAGAGACTTCACGTGATGGTTTGGTGCACTTTTTCCAAAGTCACGATTGCAGGGTACAGTCAGGTTTAGTTTGTTGTGGTTTGTACTGAACACAAAAGGTACAAACCTGCAAGTTATCAGCCGATAAATTTGGGAAAGATTGCTTGTATGGTGTATTGGAACTTGCTGATTCCAACTCCTATCATAACGCTCTGAGGTGCAGTGGAAAGGTTTAAAATATTTACAGAAAGTTTTTTTTCTGATGTGGACAACAAAAGACACTTGATGGAGCTACCATTTCAGTCAGCCCAAGGGTACTGGGACGACTGGCAACACTTCCCGTTGAGTCTTCACTACCAGCTTACAGTAACAATGATCCTTATCGACTGAGGGTAAACAACATCAAGTTTCAAGTGGACAGCGACACTTTACACAACTTTTTTGTGAACCAAGGATGCAAGGTCGTAAATTTCCTTCGAATTTCGAACTTTCTTGGTCTAAATGGTCGTAGGTTGCAGCTGCAGAGGTTCTTCAGGAGCCATCAGGGAGATCAAGAGGCTATGGTTATGTATCACTGGAAGATGAGAAGTCATATAACATTGCCCTCTCTCTTCATGGATTTGTAAGTACTACTCATTTTAATTTTGCACAGTAATATGTTTGCAGAACTTAGAAGGGCGATGCCTAGAGATAATCCGTGTAGGTTCGGGCACATCAGGGTCAGGTTACCCACCAAGTAAGTTTTCCTTGCTTGTTTATGCTTTTTTGCTTCATTAAGATACAAAACAGAACCCCAAGAGCGTGCGCAGCCTCCACAACAAACTCCCGCCAGTCCATTTTCGAATCAAACCCTTGTTACCCAGCTTAATCAAGTTGTACGTCTGGGAGATGCAGTGGACTCTCTTCTACCAGGAATTTCCGCCGCAGTGCGAAAATCTTTCCAATGTGACATTTCCCAAACCCAGCAGTACGGTAGAATTGCCAACGATAGTAAGTCTCCTTGTCTCATTTACTCCCTCTTACCTGGAATAGTTTTTATTTGGATGGAGAACGTGATTTTATCCTGCCTTGGAACTTTTCTGTGTGGCCCAGCGTGGGTTCCCTCCTGGGTAAGGCTCTTCTTGTGCTATTCCCATCTATCTTACTTGTGTTTTTAGCCAACAACCATGAAAGTTGATAATGTATGCCGTGCCAACCCACAACTTGCACAGCCAATTCAGCTAATTCGCTCTGTCACTCTCAGCGCTGTATCACTGCCCAAGGTAATTCCCACTCCTCCCACAATAGTAGTCCGGCAAACCTGATTCCCACTAGTTCCAAGAACTACTCCGGGCACTTGCCGCGATATTCGAAGCGATTCTCACATTCAAGCCAAAACCGCCTCCTGGTCCTCCCACTGCGGTAAGAATTCCCCACACCACACGACCCACAATTACAACCCCGTGAATCTCACACCACCTCTAGATACCATCTGGAGTTGCCAAGACAGAGACACCAAGACAACCCCACCCACCTCAGTCCAGAGACTGTTTGGTCTGCTCAATCTCAGGCAGGAAACTCATCATGCTTGCCTGTGGACATCAATGTGTGTGTAGTATTTGTGCACCCGCTACGGCTTCGTGCCCTGTCTGTAGGACCTCTATTATGAGAAGCTAAATAGAAAAAAATAGTTTTGTGTGTAAAATTGAGAAAACTGAATTTTTGCCAGTTCTCGTTCTTGTTTGTTGGGTAATGGGTGTCTTTTATTGTTATCTGGAGGTTACAGGGACTCAACAATCTATGCTGAGGTGGGGTTCTGTGTAGGGATTTTCGGGCTTGTTGGTGGTGTCTTCCCACATTTCATAGTCTTCTACAAGGTTGGATTCCCTGATACACGTCGCATTGAGGAATGCTACAGCGCCGCGCACACTTGCGCAGGTTTGTTTGATTGGTAGTGCTTGGACCTGTTCCGGATCAACCTTTATCAATGACTTCAAAATCCACTTCTTTTGTGTCTCCACAAATTCTAGCGGATCAGACCCGAGGATAGCATCCCAATCAACTTGTAAATTTGGCGGCGTTCCTCTTGCTGAAAGCCGGAAGCCTATAGATAGCAGCATGGCATGCAAGCAAACGTAACCAACCGCTGCGGTTCCTCTACTGAGAGGCATGAAGTTATACCAATAAAATGACAGGATCAGAGCAGCGTCTATTGTTGCAATCTCAGCGGGAGTGTACGTACTAGTATTAACTGGATTTGGGGTTGGAGGTGGCGTGGGTGTATCCTGCCTCTCTTGAATTACCTTCTGGAAGCACTGGACAAATTTTTGGAACGCATAGGATAGTTCTTCATCATATAACTTCCAGCGTGGCGGGGTTCCGGGTGTCCTTATTGTGAACTCAAATCCTTCAGGTGGACTTGCTTGGAGTGTTAGTCTCGTGCCTTCCAGAATTCGTCCTGGCGAGCACATACTCTTACAAGGTGTGACAATCCAGAAATCGTGTTGAACGAGCTTCCAGAGGTCAGAACAATCTTTGGCTAGCATTATTTCATCGGGAACTATTCCAGGTGGTGTGTTAAGAGATGTTGGGGAGCATAATGCAGCTTTTACAATTCCAAAAGCCCTCTCAAATTGAGGGTAGTACCGCACCACATTTGTTTGGCCAGTTATTATGGGGGTCGTTGACCCGAATCCTTCTTCGAATTGTTCCGGTGAAAGCATGTCCACCCACCAAGTAGAGTCATTTGGTTCAGAAATTTGCCTCCACTTGGATGCTATACTATACATATTCCTCCACTTACAACTTGAGCTCACAACTGGTGCTGTTTGCTGCCTAATCCACTGTGCTGTGCTAAGAGCACCAATACCCAGAGTGGCATACTGTCGGATATTGGGGAGAAATCCTGGTGAGTTGTACTGCAGTGCTCTGCCAAGAACTGCGGCGGTGTGAACAAGCTCAGCAACTTGAGGTACGGCGGTATAATCAGGAGTATATGGCGTTACATCGGGTACTTTATTCAAAATTGTGGGGGACTGGTGATTGTACTTACTGAGCGTGGCAGGGTGGTGTCGTTTACACCAGGCTTCTTTGAAATAAGGGTCCATACCAGCATCGAAATCAAATTTGTCTAGCGGCGTATCAAGCTGTGAGGCAAGGTAGAGCGCACACTCCCTATGATACCATGCAACATGAAATGGGCTAACTTTAACAACAGCATCGTAATCGCTAACTGCCTTCCTAAACAACCCCAGTGCATGATAGGTAACCCCACGCATTTGCAGAGAGTCCAAAAGAGAGTTTCCTCCTCTTATCCCTTCTTGGTCCTCACTCGATGAGTTGCATGAAATCGCGCGGTCAAAATGTGGTATTGCCAGAGAATGCTGGCCGGAGCCATGGCACAACATTCCCCACATGTAATGAGCGTGAGAGTATGAAGGACTTGCCTCCAAGGCCTGATCTAATGTCTGAGCTGCCTTCTTAAAGACACCTAACTCCTTCCAGGCTTGGGAGATGTTGCTCCATGCTTCTCTGTAGTGGGGGTCAAACGCCACTGCCCTCGCATGTGCATCAATAGAAAGTCTAGGTGAACCAATTGTTGCTAGGCACATCCCCAAGTTGTTCCATGTGCCTGGTCTCCCAGGTTGTATGGCAAGGATTTGCTTGAAATCTTGCATAGCACGTGTATAATTATGCATTTTTAGTAACAGTAGTCCACGTTGTTGCAGAGGTTCGACTATTTGCTCTGGCGGGCCGGACCGTGCTAAAATCTCAACTGCTTGTGTAATCGATTCGAGTGCTTGTTTATCTTCACCAAGAGCGGACAGTGCTTGTCCTCTTTAATATAGATGAGCTTCAAAAAGGCGGTAAAGGAGACGTTACTTCCGAACGTAAGCATCACTACACTTCGGATTCTCGTCGATAGCCGATACGAAATCTCGGAGAGCTCCCTTAATATCACCAGCAAGGGCCATTGCAGTGCCTCTTCCAAGATAGGCTGCAACAATGTGAGGATTTAAGTCCAGGAGGTGATTGAATATCTCGATCCCTTCAGCCAGTTTTCCAGTGTTTACTTGAAGGTAACCCAATGCTATTTTCCTGTCCACTTCAGCATTCCCCACACCTATGAATTACTTGAATGGAACGGTTTCTCATCCATATTTACGAATGAATATACACTTCTAAATACAGAGGAATTGTGCCGTGAATGAATCGAGTAGTACCATGTTGCACCAATCCTCGTTCAGCAACGTGGGCAGCGGCAACAGACACATTGGCAACAGCAGATATCGTATCTTCGGGTTCCGGCCGTTGCTTGTTCAGCGAAAACCGAGGTTGAACCGTTGGCGTTGATGTTGACGAAACTGGCATGGCATCTCGGGGAGCTCCAACGGCCACTTTTGGAGATTCCACAACCCGAATCTGGTTCGGAGACCCAGAGGACGACGAAGATGACGAAACTGAGGCGGAAGGAGGCTGAGGAGCAACGACGGGAACTTCCCCAGTCTCAGATTGACCGGGAGATCCCAGAGATTCGATGTGCCTGAGCCTCTCGGTCAGCGAGACGAACACACACACGTCACTCAAGAGTCCAAATCTAGACATCGCCCCCCTGGAGTACAGATCTGCCGCCTCGCTGGCCTTACCAGATTTGAGCATCAGATCGCCCAGTCTCAGGTAAGCAACTGCGCAGTCCGGGTCGCTCTCGATGGCCTTTGTGTACCCCTGGGCGCAGTGTTTCGTGAGCCCCAACTTGTTGTATATCTCTGCCTTGTTGCAGTACAGCGACGCAAGTTGCTGCTCCCTCAGCCCCGAGCCCTGCGACTGAGCGACCAGGCACTCAATGGCTGCATCAATTGATTTGATGGCTGGAGTGTAGCTCCCGGACATGAAATTCCGAATGTAAGACGCAAGGTGCTGCTCCATATCCACCCTTGTTTTTTTCGTCGGATCAAGGGCAAAAAACAGGGAAAAAAATATTTTTTTTTGATGCTGTACGGGGAGTTGTCAGAGACTGAGGATTGGCGAGTACTGGAGACTCAGGAGCCTCGTGAGTTTGTTGGAGGAAGGGAGTTGGTTGCTGAGTCAGTGTTGCTCTCACAAAAGTGTAGGTGGAATGGTGTGTCAGAATCGTTGAGTGACTCCTCTTCAATTGTTACCATCCCTGGTGGTTGAGTTTTGTTTTGTTTTGTTTTGTTTTGTTTTGTTTTGTTTGGGGTGAGAGTGTTGTTTGGGAACGTTAGTTTATAATTAACAGTATTCATAGAAGAGGGGCAGAAATTCGGCAATTACCATCACCGTCCAGAGACAATATGGCGGTTTTTGGTTCTTCTCCACTCTCACTTGGCGGAGTGAGTAGGCACAAAGAAACACTAGGATTGGAGCCAACTGGTTCAGTATGCTCAAAGTCCTCTTCTGAAGACTGCATAATACTTACAGTTGTTGCGTGGAAAGCCGGCAATTTCACGTGATTGAAAAATGCGAGAATGGCAGCCAACTGGTCTCTGGCGTAAACGCACTCGCGCCGAGCTAATAAACTCTTACACGTTTGGTCAATCGTTCCAATGAGACCTTGCACCCAGTCCTGTGTAGAAACGAAAAACCAGAGAAGAAAAAGGTGAAAAACAAAAACAAATAAATAGAAAAAAGAAAAAAGAAACCTTAGTGTCTACGACTACTTTATTCACTCCATCTTTGGCTGCGATGTACGCATATCCACTGTCGTAAGGGTATCTCGCCAACAGCACCTGCACCGCCACACGAACGAAGTCACAAAGGGGGGTTTTTTGTTTTTTGTATTTAATGAGAAGCTTTCGCTAGTTCGCTCCGAGAAAAGCGAGTGGGAAAAGCATGCAGGCAACTGACGTCATATTTGGCACCTGAGATCGCATGTCCCTCAACCTTACGAAAGCGGGTCTCTCGTCATCCCGACGTGGCACCTCACCAATAAGCCTCGCCAGCTCAGACGCGTACTCCTCCATTTAATTACCCCGAAAATGATCACAACCGTTTTTTCAGAGAAAACCGTCCCCTGAGAAGTCCTCTTTCAACCGCCCACTCCCTACAATGAGTGGTCAGAGTGTACACAGAAAGCTCCGTGGGGCAGTGGTGTCAGTCAACTGAACGACCTTCTGCCTCTTCTTATTCACTCAATAGATACCGAATAAAACGGAAAATGAGGCGAGACAAGGGGAAGGAACCGGCGGATGGCAGTAAGCGAGCAACCGCATCTTCGACACAATCTAGATCCAGTGCTACTGATTCAGGCCCCAGGTCGACACAGGCCACGCCAAGAAACAACGTGCCGGTCAAACTAAGCAGCACGGCCGCGGCGGGAACGAGATCTGCTGGCACGCCGCTCGCTCAGTCTCAAGTGCCGCGCAGTTCCGGTGGATCTGTGCCTGCTACAAAGCCTCCTCCTTCGTCACAGAGAAACATTACTAGTGCTGCAAAGCCAAATGTTGTCAAATTTCTCAAGATTCTAAGCGAAAGCGGGGTCAAGGTGCCCTCTGACAAGTTGGAGTCGTATACAGGTTTGTTTGTTTTCCCTCCTCCTTAAGCAAAATTCCTACCTATCTTGTATTCAGTCTCAGATGCCATGAAATTCGAGCGTCATTTGTGTTCAAATCTTTCGATGATGAATGAAGCCCTTTTGGGAAATTTTCTTGACGGAATGAAAACACTCTTTTCGGATGATGGTGAGCTTGAAAAAGCTCTTGAGCCACTTTCTGAGACAACTCTTTCTACGTGAGTTCTAAGTCTCTCTGACAAATATCACCCACCTCCCCACCTAAAAGGTCTCAGTTTCAGAGCTTGCGGCGTTCTCTAATTAAAGTTCTCCTTGCAGCTACACAAGTTCAACCCACTTTGGTGGATTTTCTTATGGAAAAACTGCCACAGTTAACAGAGGAGATAAAGTATTTCCCCCTCGTTGACCTTTCAAAACTGATTTGCCTTGCAGGAGTGATACACCAATCGTGCCACTTATTTTAGGGCATCTGAGGTGGATAGATACCAAAGAAGATTCCGCTAGGTTAATTGAGCACTTGAAACAAACGAATTGACATTCGTCAGATTTACAAACAAAGTACTAGAAGTTCTGTCAGTTTGCGCTCCAGATTTGCAGAAAGAAATACTAGGTGCCCTCCCTGACATGATCTCAGAAAGCGAACATCCAGTATTTCTTCTAGTACATACTATTTGACTGATGGCTTTTCTAGAAAGTTTTAGATACTGTTCAATCATTCCTCGAACACCCAGGATTTACTGGAACTGTTCTAGATACACTGGCTAACCTAAATTTACCGGACGATATCCTGGCATGCTTCCATTACCGATTTTTAACCACTTACTCCAACAGGTAAAGGTACAGTCTCGTGCTATTGAAACTCTAGGATCTGTAAACACTGACGAATTGGCTATACTCATAAGCTTTCTCCTTCACTCAGTGACACCATCCACAATGAAGAAGGTAAGCTTTTTATTTACAAGGATGGATCCAAATCCAAAAAAAAAGGTCATTGATGAAATGAGGACATCACTGGAGTACGCGTTCAGAACTTCACTGCACAGTAAAAATAAAGCTTCCCAGCTTGATGAAAGATTCACACTTGGTTTTTCCCCATCAGGTATGGTGGTATATTAAAACATGCACAGAAGCAATACGCAATGGTATTAGATTCAGCAAAGACCTTTCTGAAGCTTTTCTGAAGGCCATTAAGACCATAACAGATCCAGTGCGTAGCTGTTATCACCAATCCGACCATCTCACCTCTATCAGAATGACCACACCTCCATTGACATTATCTTACTTCTCCTTATTCACACTGTTTCTAGTCAGCGTAAAGCAGTCGAAAGTCTTTTCAAGTCCAAAATAGACACAAACCATTTTACTCAAAAACTCTTCACACAAGGTGTATTCAAGCATCCAGATGCCTGTTTAGAGTGAGAGTTCTAAATTTCACTCTATTCATAGCTTACTTTTCAACAGGTACATGCCTCAGCTTATTTCCCTAACGGAACCTTTGATGAGAGCAACAATTTCCTCTACACGAGACTTTGCATCATTTATCTATAGTGGTGCTTTTTCCGCATTTGGTGACCATTATGCACGTCAAGTACTTTTACTTTTCCCTAAAATTCTTCCACACCTCATATATGCTGCCCAACACAGGAAATATTGAATGCCCTTATAACTCATTTGTCCTCATGCAATGTAAGCCCCAGAAGGAAATACATAGAAGCTAAATTTTCCAGGCGGTGGAATCCAATGCAGCTCTTTCTGCCTTAGAGGAACTAACGAACACATCTCGAGGAGTATTGGGAGAATTTATTGGGCAGATCAAAGGTTTCCTTGAAGCTTGTTTTAGGGTACACTCCTGAGGCTTAATAGGAGTACTTGAACACATCGATAATATGTCGCCTGTGCAAATAAGAAGATTGTATTCTGTATTAAGTTCACTTTCTTTCCATTGGCAAAATGTAGGAGAGCACCCCCCTTCTTGTATTGATTGATCTTTTATAGAACCAGCTTATAAAAGATGACTTATTACACAGCGATTTCAGCATGTTGATAAGGAAACAACTTGGGCACCCTAACTTCAAATATAAGTTAATGGGTATTGTTGGCGCTGCAGCCTTAATTAAACGAATTGCACACGAAACACCAATCAACACGGGTATGTCATTGAACATTACTACATTATTCACATTCCGTTTAGATATGCCCGAAGATGCCTCAGATTGCCTTAATGTTTTGTTCGAGATGCTTCATTCCTGCTGCAAAAATTCCACTTCACTTTCTTTCATGATGGATGAACTCTCAAGCACTATTTTTGTACCTCGAGCCACCGTTCACCCTGAAGTCTTGAAACAACTTGCCTTGTGTGCCTATATGTAGATCTTCAAGTGATTTACGACCACGTAGGATTACAAAAGAGGACTTCATGTCCAATTTCACTGCCCCAATCGAATCTCCTAATGAACTGTGGTATAATCTTTCTGAAGTATATCCATCAAATTCTTGCCCCCCAAAGTTCAATTTCATTGTAGGATTCAGATACCGTAATTAACATCATGCCGCTGGTGTGTTTTCTTAGAATTTT
This sequence comes from Pelomyxa schiedti, assembly GCA_020536535.1. Lineage (NCBI taxonomy): Eukaryota > Evosea > Pelobiontida > Pelomyxidae > Pelomyxa > Pelomyxa schiedti. The sequence continues at coordinate 56,733 of JAHLWZ010000113.1, read as the reverse complement.
GCCACTTCTTAAAACAAGCAGGCAGATAGTCACAATTTATTGGAAACACTGTGTCCCCATTTCAGATTACTGTCTCTCACTTTGAAACACACTTCAGACGCGGCCTTTGCAGACTTAGAGCCGTTGCTCAGCTGTCCACTTAAAATGTTTGATGAAAACAATCAGGAGGTTTAGGATCCAATAGTCCGATTCCTTCCAATCTATGCAGTCATCTAACAGTGATTTAGGAACTCTTAAAAACCTCACAGGGAAGGAATTCGGTCTGCCAAACTCTTTTCTTTTCCATACAATGGTATCTTTTCTATTGTTGGCTCTTCTCCGTTAAATTCGTTACAGGTTTCGGGAACTACTGAACGTTTTTCATAATTCTGATAATATCGATATCCAAAGTACCCCTCTTGGTACAAAATTGATAATGACTTTATAAAGGTCACGTTTTGGAACGATTACAACAAATCACAGAACTCGAAGCTAAGCTGGAAGATGTTCTTAAATCACACACAAATTTCACACTTTCACCGGGGATTTTATGGGGCCAGAAATCACCAAGCCTGGGTGTTGGGAAAAAGTCAAAAAAAGTGGGTTTTGCCATTTTCCTTTCAAGTTGTTCAAGTTTCCTAAGCTGCAACCAACTCTGGGGTGTTTTCCACTAGTTGATACTCTGCGACCCTTTTTCAGGGAGCTAGAGGTTGTGTCTTCTCTCATTCTTCCAGAAGTTAACCGTTCCTGCCAGTTACGGACACTGAAAATATTAGCTTACCAACGAGCTTCTGGCTCGGATACCACCAGTAAAACGGCAGTACAACTGGACGTATGTCTGCCGTGTTCTTTGCTCTTTCTCATATTCTCATATTCTCCTATTCTAGCCACTGGCCTTGGAGGTATTAGTGAGAGAACTTCATGAAACAATTCTGCATGAATTTTGTTCACAACAAAAGAAAGTTCCTTTTAGCGCTCCCACACAAACAGAACCATTTAAGCCAGCTAGTGCCACTCGAACAACAAGCTATTTACCAATGCTAATGCATCCCCTAGCTATACATTTGGACAAAGTTTGTTAAACTGCCTCTTCACTGTTTCCTACTTCCATCTAGGCATGCGCACAAATCAGGATAGCAACAGAGGGTGAAAAGTCCATTTCTATACTCTCTCGATGCATGTATATGGGGTTACAGTGCTTCGAAACTATGACCAGATCCCTCTCCCACATCAAACACCCGGAGGCCGCAAAATTACAACAAGTGTGCAATTATACCAATGACTTCCGGTTTTATTGATGGACAGGGACTGTTGAATGCCCTTGCACCAAAAGGCCTCACTGATCCCAGTGCCCAATTTCATGCTGTATATCGAATAGAAGAGAAAACTGTACTAATACTATCGTTGACAGGCTTTTGAAAGGTTTTTAAATATGGCAGATGGCGTAAAGTATCTGTATGCCGCCATGGCGCTTGTTGGGCTCCTTTCTGCGCTCTCTGGACAAGACCCTCCCAAGCCTTCCGGTATTCTTGCCTCTACAGCAGCGGCTCCTTGTTCACCATTTGGGAGTGTCAAAATCACTGCAGACTTGAAAGAACACAAGCGCCAAGTTAGCGAACTTGCAGGAAGTTTTCTTGCTCGCAAGTGGAGTGAATCCCTTAGTGGACAAGAAGACATAGTCAAGTACCTTCTCCAAAGCTGGATTTCATTTTCGCCACATGATACACTTCACACAATTATTTGCCGCGAAATGCTTGCACTTGCCGAGACTTTGACATCCCCAGACCCTGAAGAGGTTGCAACAGATGGTGCGGCGGACGCGAATAACCAAGTGCCGCCTTCTGATCACACTACTACTGTTAGCAAAAGAAAAGAGGTTATCTACAATACACTCTCATCAGGGACTTTGGATATCTATTATGCGGTTGCATTCGATCATGTTAATACTGGGTTTGCAGTAGTAATGGCACTGGCAAATAAAACAGGTAACTCTGCTCTTACTGGCACGCATTTGACCAAATACAGAGCCACAAGTATTTTTACAAAGTGTTGAGCTGTATGTGAATCTATTCTATCATTTACTGGAGTACACCAAGCACTCAAAGACTGCTTTTTGTAGCAAGTAACTCCAACACCTTCCCAATTCCTGTGGGGACAAATTTTTAAACAATTACCAAGATTCATTCTGAAGAAGAGTCTAAAATTTGGCAAGACATTCCTGTTTTGCTTTATCAGAAACATTGCCATTGTTAAAGCAAACCTGCTGAACAACGACAGTCAAATCATAAAGATCCTTTCTCTTGCACAGAAGGGCATTAGAAGGCTGCAGGTACTGATTCCTTCCTTGGATAAGTGTACCTAACTCACTGTGTAGATTCTTTGTGAACACGGGAAAGGGGAACACAATGCAGCACTTGTGAGAGACGTCCCAGCCGTGAAGAGAGTAATAGAGCGTTTCATTTTAGAAATGAGACGAGTATTCTCATCACTGGATGCTGAAGGCATTTTACAAATAGGTATAGTGCCTTTTTCCAAACTAAGAACCTTTCTCAATCACATTTTGTACCGTCAGGAACACTCAAGTCGCGTAACATCGAGGGAGAAGTATTGGAAAAGGAGTCAGTTGCAAGTAGCAAAAAGGACGAACCACCAACCGATGACTCCGATTTGAGTGCCTCTGACCCGGCAACCTCGGACCCAGATACTGACGCTGACAGTAACGAGGAGGAAGCTAATGATGAACCTAAAGTTGATGAAGACGATGAAGACGCCGGTGATGACGGGGAACACGCACACAAAGGCAAAAAAACACACAAGAGCAAGAAAAGGCCACCAAAAGAACCGGCCACAAGCTCAAGGTCAGGAAAGAAGCACAAGGTAGACACAACCCCAAAACCAAAGAAATCCAAGTCAAAGAGCTAATTGACAAGGGTTTTTGTTTGTTTTTTTTTTTTTAAAATTCTATTTCTCCTCAACAAAGAGGGAAATTCTTTTTGGGTGTGTGACTGCATTCCCAACAAGGCCGTTTTGTTTAGGACCTTGTACAGACATTAATGAAGGAAAGGTGAAGAAGCAAAGTTGATACCTTGGTGTATACAACCTATCCACAACAGACATTGGGGCTCCTGGACGCATCATTTTGGCGGAGTTTTTGTTTATCTGGGGGGAATATGTACACTCCCGGTCTTGTTCAAGAGCTATTGCTACGAGTTAAATGACGGATCAGGGTGTTAGGCTAAACCTCTTCTTTTCTCCTCCAGAAGAAGCTTTTTCCTTTCGGCATCCTTTTCAAAAAGAGTTGGAAAGGCTTTATAGAAGAGTGGGCAAAAAGACATCATACAGCGTAGAGCCGTTCAAAAGGGTCGGAGTGTGGCAGTGGTTTAATTGAAGAAGGCAAGGTTATGATGGTAGCCGGCTTGTTTGGTGAAGCAGGGGGTGATGCTACTGCTACACGCTCGTGTAATGATTCTGCTGACTTTGATGTTCGGTGAATTTGTGTTGAACTAGGTATGGTACTGCTTCTGGGAGTTATTGTTGACTTCATTTGTGACGACGCTGATGTTGGAGGTGCGGGCGGCTTATTTCTGGGTATTACTTTATCCCGGGATACTGGCGGTGTCGGGGATCGTACTCTTGGAGTATCTAATCGAGAGGAAAGGCGAGAGGATGCAGTTTTTGCTGTGGGTGGTGGCAGGAAAGCTCGGGATGTAGGAGGTGTATGCATTCTTGAAGTTGCAGGGGTAATTGTTGGAGAAGGATTCTTAGAGGCTGTACGTGAAATTTTGGGTGCTTGTGATTGTTGCGTTTGAGATACCTTTGAGAGAGGTACTGTCCTCATTTGGGATGGCATGTTTTGCAAAGGTTGGTCCTGCGACCTTGCCGCAGTTGGTGATGGAACTGATGTGGTTGCAGATGTGGTGGATTGGCTTGAGGTCAACATTACAGAAGGTGATGCCAAGTTTGCATGTGGGGAAGAATTTGGAATAAGTTCACAGTAATTACTTGGGAAAAGTCCTGAGTTTCCATTTAGCTCGCCTTTCCACCAACCGCTGTCATGCTCCCACAATACATTTACAATGTCCCCAACTCTGATACTAATCTCCGTCTCATCGCGTGCATTAAAATCGAAACAAACTTTGGTCTTCCTTAGGAAAGAAAAATCGGATGCTTTCCCAGAAAGAAGTTCTGCACAGTGGATATGTCCCTAAAGAATGGTTAGAGAAGGATCAGGTTGTTTCTTTTAACCTTGCTTTGGGCGATTTTCAGTGGGGTGAGACCTGCAGCATCTTCGGCCTGTAATGTTTTAACAGTTGGATAAGATAGAGGGAAAAAGTACATTGGGGTTAGCACCCTCATCGAGAAGCCGTTTGACAACAAGAGCATCGCCGTTAGCAGCTGCATAGGCAAGTGGGGTACGGCGATACAAATCAAAAGGATTTACAGCGGAACCCCAACTTATGAGAAGGGCACATATATGAGGATGACCATTGTGGGAAGCCACATGGATTGGTGTCCGGCGAAGGTTGTCACGAGCCAATACCTACAGAAATAAATCGGCAGTGTTCCACGAGAAGTATTGGGTTGGTAACTACATCGACTTGGGCTGACAAGAGTGCATTAATGATTGGAGCATAGCCACCAATGCAAGCGTAATGTAATATCGATGCTCCAGTATGAGACACGGCTGTGGTATCTGCGTTCTTACTCATCAAGAGTTGCACAATTTGCACGTTTCCAGTACAAGCAGCCATAGCAAGAGGCGACACAGCATTGTGATCAAGGCTGTTAACCTGATCAAGTTAAAACAGTGGGTAAAGGGTAAAAAAAAAAACATTTGCGTGTTTGTCAAGAAGAAGTGATACGCAATCGGTGGCACCATAAAAAGATGCCCAGTGCAGTGCTTTTTTATTTTTAGAACAAGAGTAAAAAAAAAAGTACTGTCACCTGTTCGTCCCAATTTATCAACAGAATTCAAAGTGGCGATAAATTTTTTTAAAATCTGGGGGAGGTTAATCCTTTTGTACGAGAAATAAGAAAACTTACTATTTCTGCACATTTTCTTTTTCCCTTGGAAACAGCAGTCATCAATGGCGTGACTCCGTTTTCTAGGAGACACTCAAAACAAAAAAAAAGTTTCTTTGAATATACCATCACGAGCACCAGGGTCAGCTTGTTGGTCAAGCAAGTAACAGCACATATCAATGTTCCCTAGAAAGGCAGCAATATGGAGTGCCGTCTGCTTACTTTTGCATGGTGTGTTGAGCAAAGCTTGTCTTCTTAGTGAACTTAGTTTTTGCTGTGTGAAAATTAATTAATTTTCCTGGGAAGGGCAATTGTACTGTGTATTGCTCAATAAGGTCAATGTCCAAACTGCATACTGCATAGTGGAAAGGAGTCCTACCGTCCGCATCAGTTTCCCTTCATTTTAGGTTAAGTTGGAAAATCAAGTAGATGTCAATACACAAGAGAAGCAGGGTCCAACAATTTGCGTGCATATTCAAAGCATAGCTTATCGCCTGAATAAGAAGCAGCATGAAGTATATTGTGTCCCCTGTTATCCCTAAATCGCAATTAGACTACAATGTGATAAGGAGGGGGTAAACCGCAATCTTGGGTTGGCATTTGATTCTATGAACACCCGCACGCAATCCACATTGCCTGTCACAGCCGCTTTAAATAAAGCTGTTTCTCCCCAGGAATCTCGTAAATCGGGTTCAGCACCACAACTAAGTAGCCATTCTGAAAGTTGCCTATTTCCTGTGTACGAACTTATGTGAAGGGCTGTATGCCCTTGCGTATCCTGCTTATCAAGATTCCCAAGATCTTTGTTTGTACAAATACAAGAAAATTAACAGTAGTCAATTTTGTGCAAGTACAATACTTTTCTCAGTTAGAATTTGGAAGCAATCTAACGAGCCACTCCAGGCAGCAAAATGAAGGGGTGTTCTCCCACATTTGTCATCTAGCACCTTGAAGTATTTTAGAGTGTTCTCCAAGGGTTGTTAATTTCAACCTCTTGTTGGTAAGAATGAGAAGACAGAAGTTGGAGGCATTCATAATTTCCCTTATGAGCCGCTATGTGTAATGGCAAATGACCTAAAAAGGATGATGTAACCTACTTTCCCAAGTTATGGTACCTTGGCTTGTTCCAATCGAGGGATCTGCTCCAAGTTGTAGGAGTTTTGCCACAAAATCATGGTGACTTTTTGAAGAAGCCAGAAAAAGGGCGGTACAGCCTTTCTTGTCTCTTGCTCAGCTTAAGTAAATGCTAAAAGATAGGTAGAGAACGATACTGAGAGTTCAGATTAAAATATTTACTCAAGACCTCCAAGCAGTTGGTATGACCCGCCAGAGCAGCAAGATGTACGGGAGTCCGTAGATGTAAATCTAAATCAATTTCAACTCCCACCTATCAAGGCAAAATGTAAGCAAATCGTCAAAACAAAGGAAAATGTACTATAGAGGCTACTAAGGCACTGACAACTTTTACGTGCCCTAATCTGGCTGCCCAATGAAGTGGGGATCTTCCATACTGCTTATCTTTTCCATTAGGCTTGACTCCTTTTTCAAGCAACCATGCCACCATCTCCGCTTGATTGGCTACTGAGGCAAGGTGAAGAGGTGACCTTAGGGAATCAAAAAAGGAAAGTGTCAGTCTAAGCACTTGAGACTAGAAATGTACTGGTTGTTGTTGTCAAGTGGAGAGAGATCAACTGTGGTATATAAGAAAGCGAATAGGATTGGGAAACTAAGCGTACTAGCGTATCTACCATGCAGAAACTGCAGTACACCAGTTGCTCCATGTGCAGCAGAGGCATGAACACACCCTCGTCCATTAATATCCAGTGAATTTAAGTTAGCACCTCTCTAAGGTGAAGAATAAGGTTTTAATTTCATGAAATACTTGTTTAACTTTTAAAAAAAAACTAGAAGTTTAAAAAAAAAAATCACCTCAAGTAGTAGGCGCAGAGCACCCGCCCTATTATTTATACAGGCAAGTAGAACGGGTGTGAAACCATGAATGTCAACAGGATCAACTACATAGAATAAGTAGAGGAACGAAGTGTGTTGACAGACTTAAGGAATTGAAAGAACGCCGCAAAAGTAACTCAAGGCATTCAATGCTGCCATTAGCTGCAGTGAGATGTAATGCCGTGCGGTTTTGGGCATCTTTAATGTTGGGATCAGCGTGGTGCTCTAAAAGTAACTCAACCATGTCATCCATAGAATTTTTGCATGCAAACTGCAACGGGGTTTGACCCTAAGAAACAATAAGTCTGGGGGCTGTTATTAATCTTGCCATGCACCTGATTGTCCACAGTGTTGGGTTCTGCACCTTTCTGCAGAAGAAGTTCTGCAGTTTCAAATGACCTATTCTCAATTGCGAAGTGAAGTGCCTTTTGATTATTTACTTCCACATTATCAAAAATGTATGGAGGTACCGTTTTATTTTCTTTGTCACGAATGCTCAAGAAGTCGCTCAAAGAATTTCCTGCCTAAAAGTACAATGTCGAAAAGAGAGTAAGAAGACGGTATTTAAAAATAATTTCATACGGCTTGTAAGAGCATGTTAGCAATTCGCAAACAATCAGACCGTACAGCGGCATGCAAGCAGCTGCCGCCACTTCCTCCTCCACCTGCGTTGATGTTGGCGCCTGCAGAGACTAAAAGTAATGCACAAGGAGCCCTCCCTGTAACAGAAGTTAACAAAATACAGAGCGAGTTCGAAACTGACCATTAATACAAGCAGCATAAAGTGGGCTTCTGCCTTGACTATCACCATCATCAATTTGTTCAAGGGAAGGGTGCTCCAGGAGCAACCTCAGACACTCAGCATGTCCCTCACAAGCAGCAGCAAAAAGGGGTGATAAAGGACTGCCGGGTGGGCGATTCACCTACAACAGATGTTACTCTCCCAACTAGGAGGGAGACACTGCAACATAGTCGCACCATAACGGGGGAAAAAAAAAAAAAAAAACCATGTCATGGAAATAGGAACAAAAAGAACTAACTCACTGGTGCACCATCGCCAAGGAGTTGCGCAACAAGAGCCTCTTTTCCGTCAGCACATGCCGTAACCAGTGTCGCCTCCATCACCACCAAAGAGCGGGGGAAAAAAACACTCTCTTCTCTCTGTCGACAAGATCTTAGCCTTCGCCACACTGTTCCCTCACCGAGGCACGATGGTTTTTTTTTTTTTGTTGGTTTGACCGTTTTTGCGGAATTGATCGACGTAGGTACGCAAAGGCAGTACTTCCCCATTGGGGTTATGACAACTAGAAAATGCCACGGAACATTGCTGCAGGGGATTAATGCCATTCCTAATGGCGACGATCTTCGGGCTGGAGAGAAAACGAATTTTTATTGGCCCACAAAGACTGTGGCAGGTGTACAAAGGGTTTTTCTTTTTCATTTATAAAAAAAAATGGCACCTTCAAAGAGAGGGCCTCATAGTGAGTGAGTACAACGGTGACTACTCGTATTTGGCACTACGGTGAGTTGAGTTTCTTGATCTGCGGTGTTTTCCTTCTGCCCAATCTTCCACAGCGAAATAACTGTGACCAAGTCCAAAGTTACTCCTCTGTAGTCCCGTCATTCATTTTTCGTCGGAGCACCGCCCACAGACAACACCCGAGACAGACAACAAAGCAAGGTTCAGTCAGATACTGCACCAGAAAAGGACAGTGCGCTCCCCAGTCTGTACACAGCCGGCTTATAATTCTGGTTGCCGGCGAGCCTGTACCACCTCACGGCCTCGCGCCTGTCCCTCTGCACAGCGCCATCCCCGCTCCCCGACTCGCGGTACTGCCCTATCCCGCACAGAGCCACGTCCAGGCCCTGCTCCCCAGCGAGGTGGAACCACCCCAGGGCCTGCCTGTGGTCCGGCGGCCCAGTCCACCCCCGCTTGTAGGCGACCCCCACTTCGTACTGGGCGTTGGCCCAGCCGTACCGGGAGGCCGCGAGATAGCACTGCAGCGACCTGGGGAGGTCTTTGTGGCCGAGCTTCCCGGTCTGGTACGTGACCCCCAGGGACCGCCAGGCCATGGGGCTGCTGGCGCAGCTTCTTGTTCCGCTTTGTTCCGCGAGCTCCCGGAGAAGTCTCTCGGCTTGGTGTGGGTCCTGGGGAAACCCGTCGCCGGTGAAGTAGTTCCGGGCCAGATAATACTGTGCAAGCCGGCTGCAGGGTGGCGTGGTTGCCTGTTCGAAGTGGGCGTTAGCCACAGTGTAGTCCTTGACAACACCAACGCCGGTCTGGTGCAAGAATCCATACAGGAAGTGTGCAAATGACTTCATGGTATCTGGATATGACTCTGCATTTTTTCCTCCCTGTGGTGGTATAGGTTGTTCTTGCTGTTGTGTTTGTTCACTTCCACATCCAAGTTCAGGTTCCCCATAATTGCATACTTTTAGGAGCACGCCTTGAACAAATGAGTGTGATTCAGCGGGATACATGGTAGCCTGGGACAACAGCCTGTCAAACAACCATGGCAGCATAACGTGGTCTCTAGACACGCCGCTGTGAGGGAACAACTCTGGGTGTGTTGGAAATATGAATCTGATCACAAGGCACGCCAGTAGGGCCAGTCTGGTTTGGGCCAAAAAGGGTTGCTCAGTCTCATAGATACTCACTATTTTGGTGCAGATGTCGTGAGCCTCTGTGTAGGAGTCTTCAGAGAAAAGGCGGATGATGCGCAAGGCAATGTATTCTTCGTCTTGCTCCTCTGGGTTTTTTGAGCTTATGGGAGACGATGGGGGAAAAAACCAACCTACAGGAACACGAAGCGCACCGCACGAGCTCATTTGATGAAGAAAACTAACATCAATCTCGGTATGAGGGGAAATCAAGGCTTCGCAGATTGGAAATTTCCAGATCTAGGACCGATGATGATTGGGATGCGAACCGGCACAACCGCGCTCGTTGTGGCGTCTGCCCTCGTGCTCGCTTGTGCTTGGGCAGCTGCCGCCAACCCCCCTCCTTTGTTGTCCCACAATCACTTCCCACCTACCGGCTACTCCCACCGGGTCTCAACGACCGCGTTCTCCTCAGACGCCGCCTACTCTGCCAATCTGCTGGGCCGCGGCCAAGTTGGTGCATCCCCTGGGGCCTGGTGCGACCTGAGGACGCAGTACACGGCCTACGACTACTATTGTTGTAAAGGTGACGACTATTGTCCGTCTACTGGGGAGTGGGTTCAGGTCGAGTACATCGATGATCCGCCGTGGAAATTCACACAGGCACATACACACTCTCCCGGCTCCTTTTTTTTTTTTTTTTCCTTTCCATTGTCATATACTATTTCAGAATTGCCAAAAGGGGAGGGAAGTGTAGTTCTGATAGAACTCTAGAGTTAACAATACAAGAAATAACTATATGACAACAACCAATAATGATTTTTTTTCCTCACTGCAGATGTGTGTGGAGCTGTGGTGGGGCACTGGTGCACACAACTACAGTACCATCCAGATTAAATTGTACCAAGATGCTGGAGGTATGCCTGATTCAAAGCCATACACCACCATGGATTACAATCTGACTGGCTGGGGTGATGATGTTGTGGTACTGCTTGACCTGAGCTCATTTGACTTTAGTGAGAACTCTTTCTGCCCACTCCTCATAATTTTTGACAGCTTAATTCAGTTGCCTGGTCTCGGACTGTATTCATTGGGTTTTCTGCGTTTTATTGTGATACTATAAGCAACTTTGTAGCAGTCCCTGTAGATGTCACTCCTATGAGCAAAATAACAACCTCATATGTTCGTTACAATGCATCAGCGCCATGGGAACCTCTCTACAGTCACTCTAGGGACGGCTATGTCATGAAAAATGTGAAACTTCGGACTACTGGAGCCCATGGTACTGTGTACCGTTAAGAGTGTATGAATTTGACGGTTCTAAGTGGACTTGGTTCCTCCTACATGGACATGTCCTGACTATTGGTGGAACAATGGAACAGAATGCAACTGCGGCTGTGGGATATATGATCTTGATTGTTACAACCAGCGTTTGCCTGTAGCTCTTTACTTGTATTAACGATATTGACCTAAAAAAGGTATCTGGATGTCCCTCTTCACTTGACCATGACTGCTTGTGGAATGGTACCTGCACAGGTAACTATTGACTCAGAATTGTGAAAACAGGGTTAATTTCTCCCTAGAGCTTCCTGGACAATGTACCCGCTGCAACTATGGAACGCAAGATGGATGTCAATGTGGGGAATTAAGTTGTGGTGCAATTGATCCAGACTGTAAGGCTTTTTTCCTGGCTCTTCAGCTTCTCAACCTCCCTGAAGGTAATTTGGCGGAACAACCTGTTTATGGGTGTCCCGACTTGGGTTGGTCATGCAATAATCAGAGTCAATGCGAAGGTACTTCCAACAAGATTCTCTCCATTTTACAGTACAATTTAGCCCCAAGATCCTGGCTTTGTGGTAATGCAAGCTACTTTGATGATAAATGTGACTGTTTATGTGGCATCCCTGATCCAGTATGTGATGATAATCAGTACTTATCGGGTGATTGTCCTTCGGGATTTCTATGCAAAGACGGGCTTTGCGTGGGTTGAACTGAACAAAATATTTACTTCTCTTAAGTGCTACACAACAACAAACAGTCCCTGGGTGGAATTGCTGGGCATGGTCATACAACGCCAGTGATGGCTGTGACTGCTCATGTGGATTGTTTGATCCAGATTGCAACTGCACCCGAAGTGAGGAATGTGACCCATATATAACAGGATGCAACGCAAGTCAGATATGCACTTCGAACGCCACATGCGCTAAAAGAGGTTTCAAATTGGAATCTTGCTGTTTTGAGATAACAATGACTTTATCCAGGGATTTGTGGGAATATGTACATCGAGGACACAGAAGAATGTGATGGTGGTTTTGGGTGTAGTGGTAATTGTTCCTGTCTGCCTGGCTATTATCCCCAGGTGGGAGCTGGTCCCTATGCAATTGACTGTTTCACAAGTAAGAACTAACTAATAGGCACCCTCTTCCACTCTCACTAACCTTCACCTTCTTTCTTCTTCTGCTGTGCCAGAATGTGGTGATGGTATCGCTGTTGATCCAGAAGAATGGTTATCTTAGATTCTTTATTGACTTTTTTACGCCCGTTACCAACAATTTTCAGTGACAGTGGGAAATTTTGCACCACGAATTGTTTTTGTGAGACAGGATACCACCCATATACTACTCCAGAAGTTTCTTGTGGCCCAGGTTTGTCTCACTTATCCAATTTGTCTCTAAGCCTGGTCTAAGCATGCAACAACTCCATTGTTGATCCTTATGAGCAATGGTACTGTTTTCTTTTATCAAATCTAGTTGTCACCAAAAGAAAGTGATGGTGGTTCCGGCTGCACAACCAAGTGTGAGTGCAATCTTTTTTGGATGTCTACAACACCTATTTCAAATGATTGCAAACTAAGTACACAGTCCTTTCAACAAACTAGTTTGATTTGTAATGCCACATCAAGATATTGTCGGACCATCGATTGCATTGATATTAACTCTATTTGCTCTTTTTGGTGTCTTAGCTGGAACAGTGGTAATTATGCGATACTACTATAAAAAGAAAAACGGGTATCAACTTATTGGTGGCTCTGAAACCGTTTCTGAAATGTGGTACGATATCTTACACACAGGAAACCACAGTAACTCTTTGTACAGTAAATTTGCTTGGACATCTGATGCACATGGACTCATTTTCTCCAAGCAAACAATCAATTTTGGAACTGAAGACAAACTTCTTTCTGTAGAGAAAGAATCTCATGACGAGATTTCTATTACAAATACGTTGCGTTCCACTAGAACTCTGTCATTATCCGGACCCCAGGGAAATAACAGCCATAAGTATACTTTTCTAATCGATCCTGAGTCACGCTCGCTATCTAAGGTAATGGCATCCCAACGGACATCGAGAATAAATAGGAAACGCAGGGTGAAACTTGTTCGTTCCGCTTCTCGATATGTCCCAAGTGCACATCAGATTTGTCATTTGAAGTTGTGCTGAAGTGTTCAGGTTTCCATAGCTCGTGGATATTTCTTCCATCCCATTTGGTCACTTTTTAGATCTTCCGTTCAATATAATTATTCCAGTGGCGGCAAGCGTCGAGCAATCGTTGAAATTGGACGCGGACGAGATCAACTATGGTACGAATGCATTTTCGTGATTCTGAATTACCGAATCCCTGGAAGGAGAAAAAATTGGACAAGGCGCAACAGGAAGCGTCTTCAGAGCAAAATGGAGAGGATTTGACGTTGCAGTAAAGGTCATTCGGCTTTATTCTGTGTAATGTTAAAACAAGAAAAGACTTTTCCTCCTTGGTTTTTTGCAGCTGATACTGCCAGAGAGAGCCTTCTGCATGAAATTGATATGTCTGTAATGCTGCGCTCACCATTTACCGTGTAATACTTCTCCACACATCAATAGGAATGTAACACAATCTACTAGGACATTTTATGGTTTTTGTCTGACAAGGGATCATTGTCTGATAGTAATGGTATATCTCCGCAACGTCGACTTCCATTTAATGTCCTTCAACAGGAAATGGTTGAGATGGGAAGCTTGGAAGGAATTCTTTCTCATCAAACATTGTCACAAGAAATGAAGGTTCATAACCCATTCATTAAGTTGGAACTGAGTGAAAAAGCTCTGCCTTTGTGTTGAAATAGCTCAGGGGATGCAATTTTTACATAGGTACATCTTCTCTGCAAGTAAGTTGATTGAGTTTTTTTTTCCCAAGAAATCGAGTGATACACCGAGACCTTAAACCTGCAAATGTATCGAACTTGCAAAAGCGGGTTCCTCACAAATGGTTGTAGGTGCTGATCTCCTCGTTATCTCCAAGTGCTAGCCAGCATATCAAGCTGAGTGATTTTGGTACAGCGAGAATAGCTACTGATGTTTCTGAATCGGCCAAATATACAGCCTGTATTGGCACCCTTGCGTGTGCGTTACTTTTGTAGTTAATTCCATTGGTTTTTACCACTGTGCGTAGTTACAGCACCTGAAGTCCTAAAATCTCAACCCTATTCCGTGTGTAAAAGAATTCCTTTGTGCATCCGCTTTTTTTAACCCTGTGGAAGTGGAAAGCTGATGTCTTCTCCTTTGGGATTCTGGTGTGGTGCATACTTACTCAGCAGGAACCCTATGCAGATATTACATCAGCGTTTGGTATACTCCCAATTCCTTTGCAGGAAACCTAAACACCGATCTTCCCTCTATGGTGCAAAAAAAAAACAGCACTTATTGAACATGTATGTAATGGAAACAGGCCTCCTGTACCTTCTGAAGCACCCTCTTCAGTCTGCGCGGTCATGTGCAAATGTTGGTCACAGAACCCAGATGACAGACCCAATTTCTCTGAGATAGTATCCATATTAGAACCTCACATTGATTCAGAGCGTCTGCAAGAAGCAGGAAAAGTGAATTAAAAACCAAAAATTGTATTTCTAATCAAAATTGTTTGGTTGCCATGCTTGTGCATAGAAGGTGTGGTTGAGTTTTAGAGAATGTGCAGAACTGTTGTTATAATTGGCAGAATGAACCAAAGTACAGTGGTGGGTGATGAAGAGGTTGGGGTAGAAACACTTGATAAGGGTAGTAATGAAAATGATGATGGTGATGACAGTGAACATTCATTGCTTGGCCTGGTGTTGTTGCAGCCACAAGTAGTGATATTCGTACAGTTCATGCAGTTTTCCTCCAGGTTACTATAGGAACAGTTAAAGAAAAGGTATGGGTGGAGGATGAAAAACCATACGACAACCCTTCCCAAAGACAGTGGAGAACCGGTGAAAAAATTATAACTCATATCCCTTGATAAGAAGAGTTGAGATATTATTGTTGAGATATATTTGAATGCTGTGACGCACAGTTCATAGGTTCTAGTGAGATTAAATTTTTCTAGTGTCCCTGACAGAAAGTTGTGGCTCATCTTTCTTAAAATAATGTAACAATTTAAATACAAGGACAGTAGGTAGAGTAACATTGTAGACAATCTTTGTCCATTTTCCCAGAAAGAGTCAGGGATCGTTCCAGACAGGTTGTTGAAGGATAAATCACTTCAAGGAGGAAATGAGGATAGAGTGAGAATGAAAGGAACACATACAGCAAAGACACTTTGAGTAAATTATAATAAGGAAGCGTGCCAGTGAGGAGATTTCGGCTCAGATACCTTAGAAGTTGAGACGCTCTTTGAAGAGGAACAAATACAGTGTCTTAATGGTCGTAGTATTGAAAAAAGAAGCAGGAATTGAACCAGCCAGCTGATTGCCAGAAAGTTTCCTTCTTGAAATTAAACGTGAAAGAAGATAAGTTAAGAAGCAACAGGTATGCTATGCTGGTGGAAAATTGGCACACTGGCAATGAACCCGAGAGAAGATTATCCTCCAGAAATCTTTGTGGATCAGGAATTGGCAGTTTTAAACAAGAGATCACATAGTCAGCAATTTCATTCCAAATAACTCTGCTGGAAGAGTTCCGGTGAAACGATTGCGTGACAATTCTCTAAGAGAATATAAGGGAACGTATATGGAGATGTAACGTACAAGATTTGTAAAGTAGATAGCGAAGTCAGTGAACTGGGAATTGTTCCACCAAATGAATTGTTAGTAACGGTCCTGTTAGTGAATGTTAGAACTCGTTTTAACCTTGTAATAGGTACAATGACAATAGCTTTGAGAAATTTGAAATGGACAAGTGTTCAATAAGTGGTCCAGTAAAATTATTGTGCGCTAAGTCTCTGAAGAGACTAATCAGCTTATATAATTTAATTGTGAAGGGCAACATGACGTGGAGATTTGAGGGAATCACTGGTAAATAACCGCTAAGATAATTCCTACTGAGGGATCTTTAAACAGTGAGATTCACTTAGGTAAGTCAGAGGTAGGGTACAATGAGGCAAGAACACTCATCTGTGAAAAGCATGGGGGCAACGTACCAGAGAGATAATTTGATGGCAGGTGACTGATTTTTTTTTTTTTTTTTTGAATCGCATTATCAATTGGAAGGGCAATCATACAAGCGGGACACTCGAGTTAGATTCTGGAAGCATGGTATTTCTCCGGTTAATTGATTGTATGACAGTTCACTATTAAGGTTATGACCACTAGCTAGGAAATGCAGACACACAAGGTGGAAAGGTTCCTGAGCTTGGTTAAGCTCTCTGGAATAGTACCATTTAGTCTTTCCCCAGAAAGCTGCCTTTGGAGGTATATATAAATGAGGACATAGAGTCCTTACAACTTACAAGTACGAGAGGTGAGATAAATTCCCCAACGACGCCGGAACTGTGCCCTGTCGGGTAGATTCGCTGGCAAGGGAGCTGCACAATTGTTAGTTTTTTGCTTAATTAAGATTTGAAACATCCAGAGCTATGTTGTACTGACATTTTCCAGACGTGGTTATATTCGTCACAGGTGAGACCGGAGAAGAGATATTCTTCCTCGCACGGCGGTGTGTCTGGGAATTCCACGCAGGGGTCCGCAAACCAACTCCTAGGCTTGATGGATTGGTACAAATCACAGATAGCTTCAGCCTCCGCTTTGAGCAGCGCCTTTTCCTCAGGATCGATCGCACTTGCACTTGAGCTCGCAAAATCACTACTCCCACTATCAAGGAACGACCAAGGCGAACTCGAAGAGCTTGTGCTGCCACTTTCACGGCTAGAGGAAGACGAAGACGACGAAAAAGATGAGGAAATGGAACTCGTGCTCCAGATCTGTTCAGCGTGGAATGCTGCAACCAGGAACAAAATGTAAAACACAGTTGGTGCTGTGTGTCGCCGGCAAAGGCTATTAATTGCGTGCATGCCCACGGTCTGGAAAAAAGATCAACTCAACGATGATCATGTTCCGCAACCATTTCCTGCGAGATGATGGAGTCCATCCTCATCAGCCCTTAACGATGTTTGTGGCTCTGCTGGGACTCTCTGTGGTTTTGGCACCGTTCACCATCACCCAACAAGGCAGCTTACACGAAAGACTAGAGGGGGGAAAAAAAGAGCAGAGAACGGGATCTACAGTGGGCTCCCTGCGACGGAGCCGCGACTACGAGGCGGGCGAGGGCGCCGCCGACGGAGGAGGAAGCGGCGACCAAGCTGGGCCGACGGTGGACCCCAGGGAGGTGCTGTCGGCCGCCAGGCGCGGCGCCAGCTCCCTGCGCGCGCTGCTCGCGGCCAACTTGGAGGAGCTCCACGACGCCGGCCGGGCCCCGCGGTCGGCGGCGCCGCCAGGTTGGTGTCATTGCGCTTTGGCGTCTCCGGAGCCACCATCTGTTGCTTGTTTCTGTTTCTTTATTTGGGCTTGTTTGGTTTGGTTTGGCTTGTTGAAATTGAAGTAGAACCCCTGCGTGAGTGGCACCTTTGGGTTGTGTCGTAGTCTTTTTTTTTTTTTTTCTTGTTCTTGTTATTTATTTTTGGTGTTGGTGGGTAGGTGGGCTGGACATCAACTGTACTGATGAGGGACAGAATACACCTTTGCACATTTGTGTGGAAAACAAGGACCTGGAGGCAGTGCAACTGTTACTACAGTTTCCAGAAATCAATGTACATGACCATTGTTTGTTTGTGCAAAATGAGTCATTCATCAATTTGTCTGAAACAGTTGAATGCAACAAATGCGCACCTCAAAACTGCACTGTCTCTGGCAATTGAAAAAGGACATAGCAAAATTGCTGCACTACTAATTGATCATGGTGCGTAACTGCTTTCAGCAAGGCCTGGTTGATTCTTCTCAGGTGCACCAACGTTTATTCTTGACGGGGATGGGCAGACTCCACTGGACGTTGCTCTGTTGAATGGTGACACTGACTGCATTTCATTGCTGTATGGGATTTCATGAAAAAGTGTTTCTTACTCTGAATAGTATTGAGCGCAGTGACCCCAACACATTCACTTGGCGATCTCCAAACGTTTTAAATCTCAGTTATTTCTTTCTTGTAATCACTTTTAGTCTGAGCTGAACCCCATCAAACAGTGCATTATTCATAATCTCCCTCATTTTATAGAACCGCTTATTGAAAAGGGAGTTTCAGCCAATACAACATCAAAAGTATCCACCTAAGAATTCTTTTTTCTCGTCACAATCATCAGTCGGGAGAAACGGCAATGCATTTGGCGTGCAATTTGTCTGATGAAAAAGTAATAAGTATCATTTTTAAGCACTGTGCAGTAAATGTGACAACTGTTGAAGGTTCCAAAAATATCGAGATTTTTGTGATTCACATTTCATTAGGGCAAACACCACTGCATCTTGTTGCACTGAGTAACAGGTTTGATTTCGCACAGCGACTGGTGTGGATTAGCTTTTCATCCTTTGAAAGATAACCCTATCCTGTTAGATTAAAAAGGGTGCTATCATTCAGTCAAGGAATGTAAATGGAGATACGTATGTACATAGAAGGAAAAAGCACCAAAATAACGGTCGATACAAGTCCATTGCACTATTGTTGTTCACATGGCAATGTGGAGTTTGCAAAACTTCTTGTGGCGCAGGGAGCCCAAGTATTACTTCAACGATTTTTTTTCCTTTGTTCCTCACTAATAGCGCGTAGGTGGAAACGCAAAATGTGCGTGGAGAAACTGCGCTGACCATGGCAAAAAGAATTGGAAGTCAGGAACTTGTCACTTTCCTAGAAGGCATTCCTAAGTATGCCAGTTAACCTCTTTTTGCAGAAATAACAATTTCTAGTCCTATCCGTTCTCGTACTTTCTCCTTGCAGTGTGCATCCGACATCCATTTAGAGTTTGGTAGCAATCCTACGTTGACTCCTCGGGCACCTTATCTTGCATTATTGGGTGATACTACCGTACTGGCAAACGAAGAATCAAGACTACTGTTATCACAATTCTTGAGAGCACAGACAAGAGCCTTCAAGAAAGTTTTTATTGTGATGGGAAATCATGTGTGTAATTATCACTTGATACACTTCCAAAATTGCCAAAAGGAATTCTACAAATCAGCTGTAAAAGATGCGAAACTGGCCATGCAACAAATTTGTGCAGCAGAAGGTGCTGTTTTCCTCGATAAAACGTGTGTCGAAATTGAAGGAGTCAGGTACTTCTCTACTATTTTCTTGTTGGTTTTTACTGAATTAGGTGCTTTTAGGATTCTTGGTGCTACACTGTGGTCTTTCATTCCAGAAGAGGCCCGAATTGGTGTCAATCTAGCTCTAACTGATTACAGAGCTATAGACTTCAATGAATCAAGGAAGATCTCAATTGAAGACACAAATCAATGGCACGTGGAAGAAACGCGATTTTTAAAAGAGGTGTGTACTTCTCTCTTTCTTCACTTAAGCATCCTCAACCATTTCTAGGAAATAGCACGAGCTTCTAAGGACTCGAAACGAGTGGTTGTATTAACACATCATGCCCCTGTAATTGATCTTTGTTCCACTGACGCTTCACAATACAACACCCCGAGAAAGTGTGTATTCACAAGTCATTCAAATTTCCGATGCCTTACTCTTCCTTAGCCATGCGTTTTGCACAGATTTAAGAGCAATGCTTGGTCCGCCTGTAGCCGCATGGTTTTACGGTAACAGCAATTCAAAGTAATGACAATCACAAATTCAACACTCTTTTCAAGGTCACACTCACTGGTTCCAAGACCAAGTAATAAACGGCACGAGAATAATCAACAACCCTCATGGGTACCCAAAAGGTATGAATTGGGTGATTCCCGAGCCGCAATTAACATTCCCCTTCCAGAGAGTCTCCCATTCAACTCGGAATTCGTTGTGGACATTTCACTGTAATGGAGATACTTTCAAAGAAGAGCAATTTCTGCACAGTAACAGAGTTCAGACTCCCTCCTATCGCCCTCCAATACCCCACATGTTTAGTGTTCCGTCGCAAAGGAAAAAAACCAAAAGAAATTGTAGATAGGAGGTTCGGATTTTGTACGCGAATTGAATCAGTAATTGCAATGAAGGAAGAAAGAGGTTGGGGTCATGGGTAAAATTTTACCCCAAAGCTAATCAATCGTAGGGTTTAAAAATAATTTCACACTTTTAGTTCATGAACATTCCCATTTGAATTGGTGTGTTTGTATGGTTGGTGTTGGGTCAAGGAAGGAGTTTATGAAGCCGCCATGTTTTGTTGTCAATATCTTCCTGAGTGATCACAGCCTGGAGGCGATGTCCTGCTGATAAGAATGGAGTGACACGGCTCCGCATTGTGGCCAAATGGTCACATATCATCTGGTGGAATTTCACGTGCTTCTCGTCGATGATGCTGTGGTTGAGCTGCGTGGCATACCCGCAGAAATCAATGAATGTTGCCATGGCCCAGGACAGTTTGTCAATGTGCTCTTTTCGGTGAGTAGCTCGGGCTTCTGGTGATAGGAATGTCTCACAGATTTTCAGCGGGCCTTCGTTGACCACTGTGATGGAATTTAGAATGTAGGAAATTGGGGAAAGGAAAACCGTACTTGGAACTACACTTCCTTGTAGAACTTGCTGAAGAGGGTTGAGCTTGGGTGGATTGTACTCGAGTTGTTCTCGTATTTTATCAATTCTCTCTGAGATAAGTTCGAAAGCATTCTCGATTGGTTCGATGATGATCTAGTTTGGTAAATCAGCAATAAAAACGGCAAGCGGTGAAGGGATTTTTCACCTCCCGCTTCATTTTGATGGCCAGCCGATTTTTTACAAATGGGAATGGTAGTTCAGCAGAGTAAATAATCTTTTTCTTCTTCTGTTCATGCAGTTCCACGTTACGTTTTCCATCACTGAAGGATTGCATGGAGATGAAGGAACCTGTGAGAGTTCTCATGAGACTAGAAACACAGAAAAGTTAGATTCTTGCTTGTATTGAAGTGCCTCTCAAAAAGAGACACTCGACTGGCATTCTCAAAGTAGGGATCAACAGAGACAATTTGGTAGTACATTTTGTGAGGATCCAGGGTCGTGGCATCAAACGTTTTGTTTGGCAAAAGTGCCACGTTCGCGGGAGGCAGTTTAGTTTGTAGCACATGAGAAATGTGCTTTGTAGCAGTTGCAAGTATGCACTCTGGGGGCATCTTATAGATATACTCTGTTCTATCCAGCTCTTCAATAAGATTTCCAAAGAATGCCACTCTGTAATAGCGGGCAAAGATTCGAGGTTCTTTCCCCTTTTTATTTTTAAAGGGCGCCAACAAAATGTAAGGTCTATTTATACCTTTTCCTTTTCCACCATTGTGCCACACATGGCTGCACATTGTTCCATGGCCTCTTTCATATCAGCATAATTCTTTTCTCGCTTGTATATGTTGCCAAGTGTATTGTAAATCTCAATGCAAGCTTCATATAGATTTGCCTTGATTTCGTTTTGTATTAAGGATAGGGAAAAAACGAGAAGAAAACCTGTTCCAAAAAGTCTATTGCTTCTTTCAAAGCATTCGTCAAGCTGGAGAGACACCAATTCTCAGATTGAAATTGGCCCCCAGCCTTAAAGTGATAGTATTTTAAACACCAAGGGAGAAAGGCGAAAAAAAAAACCTTGGATGTGGAAAGATCTGAGACGGGTAGTTTCATACAATCCAGGTTTGGGCTGAGAGCAATAAAATCTGACTCAGATATGGAGTTGAGGTGTTTGTCATATATAAGGTACTGGGCAATAAGATATGCCTTGAGAATTTTGCATTGTGCAGCTTCTTCCAGGTGATTATTCTAAGCATAAGTGGATAATGAGATTTGCGCCTCAGCTTAGCTGTTTACATACTGCCTGATGCTTTGGAACAATGTAGCTGTCGAGCCACGTTATCATCAAATCGGGTGAGTCAAAGTAGCTGAGGGTTGTTTTATAACACAGATCAATCAATGTTTCGGGATCCTGAGTGGTAGCAATCTTGGCGTTGTATCTATTGGCGTCAATCATTGCAATAGGTAATTCGGACTGCCACCTCAAATGAGACTGTAATCGCGAAGTTACTTCCTTTGCATGCTGTTGGAAATCAGCTTGGTCGGCTTGGAGTATCTTTTGGTCGAGGGCCAGTAAAGATTCATCCAAGAGGTCCGTTTTCTTAAAATTGTCATTGCTTTTTTGGAAATGGTGACATACCACTCCTTCATAGCCTAACAATTTCGTTGCTGCAATAAGAGCTTGAATTTTCATACGCAGAGTGTCATTTGTATGCTCAAAGTGCCGCTGGAAAAAATGGTAAGTTGATAGGAATAAAAGGCAACTGACAAACCCAGAGCATCAGGTAAAAAAGATCCAATGCCGTTTCACCGACAGTGGCATTTTTTGGGCTATTCATGTAGCGCAACAGCTCATAGCTGAGCAAATCACAAAAAGAATTTCCCTGGTTTACGAACAGTTGCACTCCATGATCATTAATGAGAGTCCGAACACCAGCTGCAGTGAGCTGAAAAGTTGTTGCCTGTTTCGAAATTTATTTAATTACAAGTAAATATTGGCATGCCTGGTGTAAACTTCTGGGATCCACCAATGGAACAGCAGTCTGAAAAGAGTTAATAAGGGAAAAAAAGGTGGGGAAGGATTCACACAAAAGCACATATGTCTATGTTAGCCAACAGACTTGTCCAAACTGCAAGTATTCTACTAAAAACGGGGTCCTGCGGGCTGTCAAGGAAGTGTCTGCGTTCCTCCATAAATAGCTTGCTTTTTTTTGCTGCAATTCTTAATACTTCATTGAACGCAGCTTGATCCTGAGTTACAAGTTAGGTGAGTGAGGACTATCAAGGTACAACCTGGAAGTGCTCGATGCAATCGAGAATAAGTTCGAAAAAGATGGTGTGTCTCTTTTCTGTATCAGCTCTCCACCACATTCGAAGAAGCTCTTTTTCACAGTTTTTCAAAACATAGAGAAAAGAGATGAGGTAATCGTGTTTGTGCGAGTCCTCAAACTGATTGAGAACTTCTTTATTTGAAACTGCCTACAAAGCCATTACAACTTACTGAATTAAAGAGCGATGTTACTCTACCGAAAGAATCAATGGGAAGTACATAGAACAGATTTTCTTCTGCAGCTCGGGAGAATTATACCGTGCGTCAAGTGCATGCTTTCGAAGAACGTCACGGAGTGTTTTGATCCCCTGTTATTTTAATTAAACTGCCGCCTCTTGTAGGTTAGGTTATACATGCAGGCGATTTGTCCCCTTGTGAAGAATACATTTTTGCACCAGACAAAGGAGTACACCCACTAAGGGATGCCGTTGCCTTTAGAGTGATCAGGAAAAATTGAAAGTTTTATGTGACACCGACCAAAATAAACTATCCAATCCCTCCACAGTGTCAAAAGTTAGAGGAGTGAGTGCTGGCATATTGAGAGGAATATAGTGCTCATAATCTGAAACTGTTCTCAGCATGTGAAGAATAAACATTGCAAATGTAGATGCGTCAGTTGTAGGATCACAAGTGAGGAGACATTCGTTAACCTAGATATTATGTAAAAGTAGCGTAAGTGATCTCCATCATACCACACTGATCAGAACCCCTCTGTCAGCTAAAGGAAACATTGCACTGATAAAAGTAGAGATAGATTGAGCATTAGTGCGCATGGATGGCCTTGGCTTCTTATCTCGCCATACGCAAATCCAATACTCCATCATCCTCTTAATTAGGGTCGAAATTCGCTCCATAAAATCTGTAGGAAATCTCCCACTTCTTTCATCCGTTGCTGACAAACGTAAGAAAAATGAAAGATAAAAACTGAGGCACAAACCAAGCTTTCCGCTTGTGAAAGCCCAAATGGAAGCACTCTTGGAAATAACCTCAAAAAAGAACCAGCTGTATTCAGTATTTGGAGGAACTTCAGCATTGAATTCTTCAGCAACATTTAGGCGTTCAGTCCAGTACTTTACAAGCAATTCATGCAATGGACCACGTGTAGATTGCCACTGAGGTGGGTCCAGCATAGCCCGAACATAGTGGGAGAGGAGAGCCGCAGTCTTTTCTGCTTTCAAAAATCTATCAATTCTGGACATTTGTCAGGGATGGCGAGAAAGAGGAGATTGACGAAAACCTTGGTAAAATTTTGAGAAGAGAGAGAAAGGTTGCATGAGATGCAATTTCAGACCATGTGCACATTATGTTGAACAGTGTGGACATTATTGTTGGGAAAAAAAGAACAAGAGCTTGAGGAGAGATCTTTTCTTGATCGATATAACCAACGGCTTCCTGGAATGAATTGAATTGATCCTCCTATATTTATTGGAAGATTTACCAATTGTTGACTGACAGACAGCTTAGCAATGCTTTTTGAGCCATCATGACTAGTACTGCGTAGACATTCATCAGGTCTCTTGATAGCCTTATAGAAAAATAGAGCAAGCATCTCGTCTTGAGGATATAGACTAGAAACAGTCTCGATACGAAAGGAGAAGTAATGTTTATGTCTCCCTTCCATTGTTGCAATCTACAAAAGAGTTAGAGTTTGTTTTCTGTCAATCTTTCCAACCTGACACTCAGAGAGATCTTTGAAAACTGGAATTTTCCTTGAACCGTTTCTGATTATACTAATAAGGAGGGCGGGTGGTCAGAAGAAAATGAAATGGAAATCTGCAACCTATCACCAAATATAGGTTGTACAGAGTATCCAACAACAGTGGGCTACATGTGGAATCAGGAAGGAGGAAAACAAATATTGAATCACACCCGCCCTCTTGTTGGACCGGGACTAATATTGAAAAAAGTAAAAACCAGTTTATGATTGCAGTTGAGTCGGGTAGGAAGATTTATCTTTGTATAATGACATAAAGAGAAAACCATTTGTGTTACCTTGATCTCATCACAAAATTCAGGGACTTTTTCATTCCAAATCACTGAAGAAAATCCTTCAGTCAAGAACTCAATACTACGTGGGACTGAGACAAGAGGAGGATATACAACCTTTAACAAGTTACAGGCTTATCCAAGCTGAAACTAATTACCTTGAGCGGGTTGATAGAATTGGGATCATTTAAGTTCACTGCCTCTGTCAGCTGAATCATAACTTGTATGTTTTGATTTGGCTTCATAAGGGCTGATTCTGGGAAAATAAACATATGGTTTACATATTCCGTATATGGTGGTTGAGCAGTTGCGTCAGGTGTAACAAAATGTTGCATCTTTCTCACTAAACTCTACAGTGCAGCAATGTAGATGGGTGTAGAAGGAGAAGGTCAAAACAAAGGGGTGTGGTTTGGGGGTAATACCTTGACCTTCGAAGAAGGCTTAACCTCAATTTGAGTCAAGAGATGATCTAGAACAAGATGTGATGTATCATTCTCATTATAGAAGGAGACTTTGCAAGTTCCTGTGGCGGGAATTTTGTTCTTTTATGAAGGATTCAGTGAAAGAGGACTGATGTTGGGTTTTTTCCAACCTTTCGGAGACCCTCTGGGTTTGTTAGCATCTCACATAACGTAGCATCAGCTGTCCCCTTCAATGGGTAGAAAGACTCAATTCTGTTTTTTTTTTTTTTTTTTGAAATTAGTACTTCCCTTCAGAAGGTAAAGCATTTACTCATGCAAATTAGTGAGGACCAGCTTATCTTCACCCTGGAAAACTTGAAAGAAAGTCCAAAGAAAAGGCTGCAAGGGTGGAAGCAAAGGCGTGGCTGGATAAGTTCGGATTTCATTATGTACTGTCTGCAGGTATGCTGGAGCCTACAGTAGTTACCTTACCGGTGAATAGGTCATCAATAGATTAAGTGTTTTACAGTTTTTGAATTAACAAGCTTCTGCAAGTCTTTATCTGCATCACCACGAAACACACGGAAAAGCTTTATAACAATGAATAGATTTCTCGAGTGATGGTCAACAGTAAAAAGGGCCTGAATACAATTATGACAAGGTATTTGGATAGTTACAAACATATTTCATTGTGGGAAGGGATAGTGGCTCAAAAGGAATTCCAGTAGAAGACTTTTCTTTCAAATGGAAGTGAAAATCCTCACTCGTTTTGACTCCACTTGTAGAATTGAATAGTGCCATTGTACCAACAAGAACTTCTTCTTGTCCCATGAAAAGTTTTAGCTGCCCTAGTTCTACAAGCAGTGAACGCCTACAAATGAGGGAGGGGATAAGAGAGTGGTTATGAGAGCTATGTTACCTAAAGGGGAAGAATGCCTTCTCCAGGAATCCCGGGGAGTGTGACTGTTCCAAGAGTTACTTATGTGCAAGGAGACAGGAAAAGAGCAAACCTCCTGAAGTGAGGCTGGCTTTCCAACCTCCACATCTGTACTATTCTTTGCAGAAATATTTGAGCTGCTCCCACTCATCTCCGTCTGACCGAAGGCAGCAGAAAGCCCACTTGAGGTGGCATCAACCATTTTTTGAATATCGGCCGCTTGTAAAGAGGTATTTTCAGGTGCAGCAGGGGGAGCAACTGGTGCTGGTTTATCTTCAGGTTTGCGATAAAAGGAAAAGAATTCATCAGATCCAGTATCAATTGGATGCGAAAAAGTATTTCTTGAAGCCTGTATGAACTATTTGGTACAAAAAAGCAGGAGGGACAAGCTAACTCCAAAAGATGAAGATCTATGCTCCAAAATAACGTAATCTCGAGTGTATTCATCAATAAAAACATCAACGTTGCTTGCAGTGCCTGAGTCTCTGGATAAAACCTCTTTCTGAGAGAAATTACGGATACACATATTGCTGTTGTGGTAACCTTTATGTAAGAGGGAAGAGGTCTCCGTTTGATTTTTGTTACAGCAATATCATCGACGGGAAAAAGGAAGGCACTATTTTGGTGTTCCTTCTCTTTAAAGTAAGCTGTTTCAAAGTGCCCCCAACCATCCTTGTTGCTTGGTTGAGCTTCCTGGAGGGAAAATAAGGATTAGTAAAAAAGAGTAAGCTACCTCAGCTGGAGTAATAACAGCCTGCTGTATAGAAGGCCTTGGAGCAGCAGTGGCATTTCTTTTCCTCACAGTTCCATACGAGGCTGTAAAATATTAAGTGTGGTCTCACAGTCAGGGGAGTAACTTCTTGGATGTCTTGGTGTATTGATACTAACTGATCCTGGTATATATGTTGATTCAGAAAAGTTGTTGGGCTGTCTCCACGAAGGTGATTCAAGAAGTGAAGGTATAGTGTTGGTGGGTGTTCCACTGCGGGTGGGCATTGAAAGAAGTGCGGTGCTAATGAGAGGGGCAGGGTCCGAAGCAAGAGAGGCTATGGAAGAGATTGTTGGTGAGGAAGAGAGGTTAGGTGATGTTGCAAAGTGGGATGGTTGGGCTGAGACAAAGGAACCTGGCTGATGAAATTGTGTATTGTGGTGAGAGACAGTTGGGCTGCTGGCTAATCCCACTGCTGCAGCCAATGCACCAACAGCACTACTTGAAAGAGCTGAAGCACCAGAAGGGCGTCGGCCAACAACAAAGGTAGTTTGCTGAGGTGAATTATGTGGCGTAGGTGGCGAAGGTGGTGGGAGTAAATTGCTTGGAGTGGACAATGGTAGTGTTGGAGGAGGCGGGATAATAGGTGGAACAGCAGGTGGAGGAGATGGTGGAGGGGGTACTGAAGACGGTGGAGGTAGGGGTGGTGGGGGTGGGATATCATTGAGTGGTGGTGGAGGAATGTTGACTGTACTGGAACTACCACTACTTGACATTGCTGTTGGGTATGCAGTGGTAAACCCTGATTCCACACATGGGCGCTTCTCGGCAGTAGAAACACACATATCATGCACAGTTCCATGACACACTATACCAACCAAAACGAATCATTAAAAAAAAAAAAAAAAAAGAGAGAAGAATTTGGCATTAACCCCAATCCTCCACTTGTTAAAAAACCAAAAAAAAAAATGTGGCACCTTTGCAAACCATGACTCTGCCGAAAACGGCACCAGAGCAAACAGTGCATACTGGGGGAGAAGACCTCTCAACCGACGTGAACTGATGCTTTCTGGCCTTACTGCTCATAGTATCTTAGTGTTGAACAAAGTATTCAGACACAGGTGCCGCTGCTGCTTATGTGGCGTCGGTTGGTTGGCGGCGCTGTGGCAATTGTGGGGTTGTGGTTTTCTCGTCTCCCCGGACTTAACCACGCCCCTCCACTAGATTTTGTTTGTTTCTTGCAAACAGCAACAAAAGAGAAAAGCTTAGAAAAAGAGACAAAAAGACGAGCCCTTGGCCAGCACTCCATTTTAGAAACAACCTACCGTTGATACACAGATTCAGAAGTAAGAAACGCAGCTCCGGAAAGATAGCGGAGATTCCTACGTCCCTTAGCACTCACAAATGATGGCCTCGGAACACTGACCCGAGAGAAGATACCCGCTCACCGGAAAAGGCAACCTCCACCTGGGGAATTTCCAGAAGGACGAATTTCTCGTTCTTCTCATAAGCAACCCAAAACAAAGAAAAAACCAAAAGCAACCACCACACACCGCTTTGGTGTAGCGAGTGAAATGGCGGCCGTAGACACGTGCAATATTGTGCCAGCTGTGTGTTGTGAGAGGACCAAGTTGGCCGTCAAGTTGACGCGCAACGCTTATAATTTTGGTTGCGAGCCATTCACAGTCGAGGCCTGGATAAAGCCCAACAGATTCACTGGTTTTTTTTTGTTTTTTGTTTTTTTGAAAGTTTTTTGTTTTTAGTTTTCAGGTTTTTAGTTTTCAGGTTTTTAGTTTAGTGGTGTGTCTTATTCTTTTTTCCCTAGGGACTATTATTTCTAGGAAACCACGTGGTGGTGGTTATGATAATGGTGGGTGGTTAATATACCTTGAGGATCCAAATGTGATTACTTTTGCTACTGATGATGGCTATGGTTACTGCTGTTTATCATCAAAAGGTTTTTCCCCCTTACTATTTCTTCCCTTGTAGTCCTGACAATTACCTTAGTTGAAAGTCTAATGGATGGAAGGTGGCACCATATCGCCGTTGCAAGAAACTTTGAGGCGATGAACATTTACTTGGATGGCGTAAACATGCCTGGTAGAATTGGATGGTATCTTTCAAGAATTAACTTTTTGCCCTATTACCTACAAATTCCCAGTTCCAAGAGGAACCCTCTTGATGTTGACTCAAGGGCACCCCTTTATATCGGCTATTCGCAACAAAGACGGGACTTCTATGATGGTTTAGTAGCAGACGTTCGCATATGGAGCTACAGGCGTGATCCTTCCTTGTTTGGGAAAGAGCCCCAGAATACTGAATTACCGTATCTTGTTGGTTGCTGGCAATTTAAAGAAGGAAAAATGGTTTCCTTTCGCTCCCACAGGAATCTATTCACTGTTTTTAGGATGACTATTCACACTTCCAAAATGCACTTGTCCCCAAGGGTACATTCACTATCGATTACAGCTTGTCCAGGACCTATGTTTTGTCCCTTGGTGCTGACACGACTCCTTCTACACCCATACCTTCACCACTTCCAGCTACTGAAACTTCTGCCTCGACAACGCCCACAATTCCCCCAGCAAGTGAAAGTCCCATTCTCGAAATTGCTCCCCGAAATACCCCTCTGGCAAAAGCTGCCGCTAATGCTGCCGCCTCGACAGCTATTTTAATAGCCACGACCGAAGAGCCACTAGCCCCTCCGGAAGTTATACAACCAAACCAGCGGACAAGATTTATGTTTGAGTATGTCACAGTTCCAAGTGGCACAACTCACCACTCTCAAAAAGAAACCCAACATTACTGCAGTTTGCTACGTTCGATCCCTCCCCACTGAGCTACCAAGCAGTCTTTGACCTGTTTGATCGGTTAAAGTCACCAGAAATCGCCGTTGCAGACTTTGGCTTACTCCTTTCATTGGTACTTATTCTACTAAATTCACAAGAACGCTTAACTCTGCACTCACTGTCGTTACCAGATTGATCCTGCAACCAACGAAGATATGAAGAAGCTTTTCCACGCCATAGATATTGATGGTGACGGTGAAGTAACTCTCAAAGAACTTCTCATCTTCAAGGTTTAGACTAAGAGAGTGCTGAATTCTCACACAGCATAGGTTATGACTTCAGTAGCGCTCGGGTCCTTTGACGCGGAAAGTGTCACAACTCTTTTCAACCTCCTAGACAGCAATGGAAATGGAGTGCTTGAATGGTCTGAAGTAGCACCATTTGCCGCCAAGTTCGGTTTGACTGAGAAGCTAAAGGCTGGGTTCTTTGGTGATGTGGGTGGAGCTGTCAATTCAAAGCAATTTCACGATATTCTTGTGGGAGTTGTTGGAAAAGCTGAAGAGCTTCAACCAAACGCTGAGAGAAACACAGCTGCTGCGGAAATGTCAGCTCTTCAACCTGGTGAAGCACTGGATGTAGAGTGCGTAAGCGCTTCCCGGTAAACCCCTCTCTTACTCGAATACCAAGGAATGCAAGAATCAAGGCATTGGCTGCAGCAAGTGGTTTCCAAAATGTTATATCCATTTTCGACAACCTAAAAACACCACGGCTATTGCCTTGTGACTTGGCCCTAGTATATGCTATAGTAGAGCAAAATCCTAACTACCGCTGTTGAATTAACCCTAAAACAGATCGATCCTTCTCTCGTTGGTGACTCTCGAGCATTATTTGATGCTATGGACATAAATCATGATGGCCGCCTGAGCCTGAAGGAAGTTCTTCTGTTCCAAGTGATGGCAAATATAGCCACAATCAACGATCCCCGCTCACCGCAGTCACTCCCTCACTTCCGGTTCATGTTTGACCTTCTTGATGAGGATTCCAGTGGAACCCTGGAATGGTCTGAAGTAGAGGCCTTCGCCGCAAAGTTCGACTTGACTGGAGACTTCCAAGCCATGTTTGCAGGAAAACCCAGCATCACACTCGATGAACTACTTGCTTTCCTTCAGTCTTCCTGAGAACATTTTACACCCCACAAATTGTGAAAAAACTCCAGTGTTCACGTTTCCTACTATCCAAAAAAAAAAGTAGATCTTCCTTACAGGCTTTAATTTTGAACGAAATGGTGTCCCTAGCTGGTACTTCAGGAGAGAAGTAGCTTGGCTCATACCAGAGTTACAAGAAGTACAGTCTTTGCATAGATCTACAATCAAATCTCTATTTTTTGCCAGAAGAGACTTTGATCGATTTTAATTTGCCGGCCTGCTGCTTTGTGGCAACTAGACAACGGTCACAACTTTTCAAAACCAAAAAAAAAAATACCAAAGTACACAGCAGCCTAGATCTCGTGTCGTATTACAAACACTAAATTTCGCTTCTTCTATTTGTCAGCCTGAGTTGAATACGACTCTTTCCCTTACTGTGTTTATAAGCACAACAATACATGCATCGACCCGAGGCACTTTTACCCCCCACGGCATCCGACCTCGCACATCCCATGCACAATGCCGCCGAAAGAGGAGACAACGATCTAGTGCAGAAGCTAATTGACGAAGGAATCTCTGTAAATGTGAAGGACTCACTTGGACAATTCCCATTGCACTATGCGTCTGTGTTTGGCAGAGAACCAGTTCTTCTCACATTGCTGAAGGCGAATGCTGATGGTGTGTGGCCTCATTATATCGCTCGTGCTTGCTTGTGGTTGTCACTACAATGCATTTATTACCGCGGATCGGTGGTTGTTTTACGCAATCATCTTTTGGAAAACATTGGCGTGGTGGCATCTTGTCATTGTGTTTTATTTGTGTAGCCCTTGTACATTCACAATGACACCTCTTATCCAGTAAATTGTGTCACCAAGCAGATGACCACACCTCTGCATTATGCCGCACGCAACAACCATGCACGCTGTGTTGAAATTCTGGTAAAGAATGGTGCTGATGTCAATGCAAAAGACCGTGATATGTGGACACCCCTGCACTATGCTTGCTTTAGGTTGTCATTTCTCATTTCTTGGATCTACAGTTCTGATTGTGTTCATCTCAAATACCAACAGAGGAATAAAGACCATTTGCACCTTTCTCCTAGAAAAGGGTGCTGGTGTTAATGGCATGCACAGTCTCCTTATTTTATCCCTTTAATATCTCACAGACAAAACCAAGCAAGGCCACACACCTCTGCACCTTGCGTGCACCAAAGGTTTCAAAGATGTCGCATTGGAACTTCTTGCACATAACGCTGATTGCTCCATTCTAAACAACCATCAAGCAAGTCCATTGCAACTACTCACCTTTGGTGGTTTGTTCCCGTCTATCTGAATATTTTGGGGCAAGAGAAATAAATAATTAACAAGCAAAAGAAATTCCTCTCCCACAGGTGCAAAATTCTCTATTACCCAGCATTGCATCTCTTTTAACGGAATCTCTGCTCAGTGACGTCACTATAAAAGTAGATGGAAGTGTCTATAGAGTTCATAAATGCATTCTTGCAACAAGGTATTGTCTCACAAGTTCTTTTTTTTCTTTCTTTCTTTCTTTTTCATCTTTTCCAGGTGTAAGTTTTTTCTGGAGCTGTTCCAGCAGCATCCATTGGTCAGTGAATTCGAGTTCTCTGAGCTTAGGTTTGTGTGTTGTTTATAATTCGAAATCTCATGGAGTAGTGCCACTACCTTTAAATATTTCCTTGAGTGGGTGTATACAGGATCTGTGTCCATTTTCAATTGTGAAGAGGATTCTACAGCACAAGTATTGTTACTTTTGTCTTTTGGACATTCCTACTTTTTGGAGGAGTTAGAGGTTTTGTTACACACCTCTATGAAGAAACTAACGGCACACAGCAAAATTGCGTTTCCTATATTGTCAAGCATTTATCTGTGGAAAATATTCCAAAAATTTCTGCTATTCTTAATACCTCTCCAAATGCTTTTCCAACCCTTGCAGACCATGTCTCCGTCTTCATCCTTCAGTTGCCTTTTTCGTTATTTCTATCTCGTTTCTCACTGTCATAGACACTTCTCTGCATTCAATTCTGGTAGTTTTGATCTAAGCTCTCAAACTATTTATGACCTGTTATCCCATGTGCCAATCAAGGTTTCTCCTCTCTCACAGTCCACGTTTGATACCTAAATAGTGCAGGAAAAACCGCGGGAAGCCAAACAACCTACAGTCACTACCCCTGGATATACACAAACCAACACCCCACCTCATCAGGTCTCCCAAAGTACTACCCCAACAACAATCAAAGTAAGCCAGGTCTCCCCTCCTCCCACTGCCACTGCAAATACTGCGGGCTCTCCACGGCCATCAAATACAATCCACAAGTCCCGAAAGCTTGATGGCAAAAATCTGAAAACCTGTAAATCAATCATCCTGGCTCTCACAAAGCACAAACTCGCTGCCATTTTTAACCAGCCGGTTGACCCTGACCGTGATAACGCTCCAGCCTACTTCGATATCATAAAGCACCCCATGGACTTAGGAACAATAAAGGCATTAGTTTCCTGCTTAGAGTGGGACTGACAGACTTTAGGATCGTGTGGAAAGGGGTTTTTATGAAACCAAGGAACAGTTTTGTCAGGATGTCAGACAAGTGTGGATAAATGCGCAACTGTATAACCTGCAAGGGTCTAATGTATGGATCTGGAGCCAGGACTTGAGTGGTATATTTGAGAAAAAATGGGCCAAAGCCAAATGGGAAGATGAGACAACTCATACACCGCCTCGACCCAGTCAACAACCTACAGCCTCAACCAGGAAGAGAAAATCATCTACTTCACAAGTGTATTTTCCTCTTCTACATCAACAAAACCTGATTTGATTACCACAGGACCACACCCAAGACCCTGGATCTGAGTACAGATGACACAGAGATGTTGTTTGCCTATTCTTCTCTTTGTCAAGGATACTAAAGTCAAATGCAGTGATGACGTCAAACACATGTCAATTGAGGAAAAACGAGTGCTGGGCGAGCTAATATCCCAGCTTAACTACACTCAGCTAGCTAAAGTTGTTCAAATAGCTGATCCCACTCACTTCTCGGTGTGTTTTTCAAAGAAAGACTTTCCACTTAACTATGACACAGCAAGCTGATGGCCAAGACGTTGAACTGGATCTTATGGATTATGATGATGCCACGTTGAGAAACTTGGAGATATATGTCAAATCATGTTTTGCAGAGAAAAGAGAGGTCTCGCAAACAAACAAGAAAACCAAGGTTCATTGTCTATTATAAACTTCAACAACTCACTCTCAGCAGTTGTAAATACAATGTGCTCATAATCATCCATTTATGTTCTGTCAAGTCTCCTTTTAGGGAAACCAATATGTTAGGGTATCAAGAAAATAAAGGTTTTGAGAACTTTTCCTCCTTGACACGTGGCTTCTTCTTGGTGTCCCACCCAGGGCACGAAATGTCTAATTCTATTGGGCTACCATACCTCTTCAGTGCAGCAGCATAAACTTCTTTTTTCGTTGTTTTGTTGGGATAATGACAACTTTTGTTTATTTTGTGCAATACCAGGCCACAAGTAAAGGTAAGTCTTCCACCCAAATCGGTTCTACAAATTACGTCAATTTGAAGAGGCTTTTTTTAGTTTGTGATTAGGAGAGTTACCTGCATTTCGTCGTGGCGTAATTGGGCCATTCGACGGACGCCAAACCGAAATCGTCTCTGTATTTCTCCTTTGTTGAGGAATTGCGATTTCTTGCAGTTTAAACACTACAAAAGAAATTTAGTCCAAGGCTGGAAGGAGTTGAAAGAAACCATAGTCATTCCAAACACCTGTCGGGCAGTAGTCTTTCCCCCACAGTTCACACACTTGTTTGATGGGGAATCATGTGAGCATGATAGGGAGCGTATTGTCTGTCCAATCTTGGTGCGGAGAATCAATTTACTTTCTTGAAAGGGTATGGGGATATGGAGAAGGACATTTAGGAACCTTCCAGGGTGTGAGGCTCAAAGCCGCACCACGAGCTTCCCACATCCCGCTGTCTTGAACTACCTTTGAACATGAGAAAACGAAGGTAGGTATCTAGACTGAAGAACCTTTGACCAGAGCTTACATGTGCCCTCCACGGCAACAAGAGACCGAGAGTCACAATAACGGAAAATTCGGGTCAATGCCTGACACTGATTAGTGCGGTGCTCCCCTTCCTAATGATAAACCAGAGTCGGAAGTGAGTATATGGTTGGAGTATCGCCGACGTTAGCCACACAAGCTCCCAAGTCGGCCAGTGTCAGTGTAGTGGGTGCAGCGGGTGTGGTCGATATTATAATAGCACCTGCATCAAGAAATAAGTACCGGAAGCAACATATGCACCTTATGTGTATATTTATTTTCCACCATTTGGTGTCTTGCGCCTTGTTGCCGGCCACGATGCAGGAATAAATTCCACACTCCCAATAGGCACCCTTGGCTTGTTCCTCTTCCTCTCCTTTTTTGCATCTAGTTTCTTATTCTTCTTCTTAGTACTAGTACCGCTGCCGCTTTTCCTCTTCTTCCCTGCAACCGTAGCCTCGTCATCGTAATCTTCTTCTTCTTCCTCCTCCTCCGCATATTCGCTATCACTTTCACTCCCAAGTAAGCTGTCGCTCTCACTCCCGCTAGATGAAGACGGCGACGGTGACGCTGCACCCGGGCTACTGTTGTACACAAACCTCCCCGCCGTTGTTGTAGTTGTGGCCGCGGTCGCCCACACGTAGTCCTCCGAGTCCTCCTCGCTGTCATAATCATCAACGACGGGCTCGGCTCGGTCCGCCTCCAGCGACACACGCGGGCGCTTGGGCGACGGCCCCTGTCCCCGTGTCTGCCTCGCGCTCGCTTCCCCTTCCGAGGACCCGCCACTCTCCGACATTGAAACCCTGGACTACCAATTTCGATCGGCCTAGAAAAAACGGTGCGATGTCGTCGGCGTTGCCTAGTTCGAACGACGGTGGGTGTAGCCTGCTGCAGCCTGCGTTCCTAAGGGTGCTTCAGGACCCCGACATCAGGACCGTGATGCTGTGCGGGTGCGGCGGCGGGTTCGACTTTGTGCACAGCCTGCTGCTCTACCCCGAGCTCGTGCGCCTGGGCAAGACCGTGGTCATAGCCAGCAACAGCTTCGGCGCCACACGCAACATCGCCGTCGACGCGCCCCCCTCGTCCACCGAGTCCGACTCCTCGGCTGCTACTACAACAACTACAGCTACTACTACTACTACAACAGGAGGGGAGGCTACGGCGACTCCGCCGCCGGCGACCGAGGTGGTGTTCTCCGAGGCCGGGCTGGTGTGCAAGCGGGTGCACGGGGGGAGCCGCGGGTCCAAGATGTACGCGCCCGAGATCCACTGCTGCTCGTTCCTGGACCACAAGTACCCGTCGCGGGCCCCGCACACCTGCTACGCCTTCTACGCCCGCGCCTGCGCCCCGGGGCCCCTCTCGCGCCTCCTCGCCGCCCTGGCCGCCGCCCACTCGGTCGACGCCGTGGTCGCCTTCGACGGCGGCAGCGACTCCCTCATGGCCGGCGACGAGCAGGCCCTGGGCGACCCGGTCGAGGACGCCGTGACCCTGGCGGCCGTCGCGGCCCTCGGCGAGCTGGCCCCCGCGCTCGCCCGCCCGTGGCGCCGCCTGCTGGTCGTCGCGGGCCTGGGCTGCGACCGCCACAACGGCGTCAGCGACGCCGCGTCGCTGCGGGCCGTCGCGGAGCTGACCCGCGCCGGGGCCTTTGGCGGCGCCGTGTGCCTGGGCCCAGAGTCCGAGGCCTGGCGGACCTACTTCGAGCTGCTCGAGTGGGTCAACGCGAGGCACACGGTGTTCCGCTCCGTGGTGGCCGAGTGCCTCGCGGCGTCGGCCAAGGGGGCCTGGGGCGACGGCTCCGTACCGCCCGAGCTCGGCACCAGGATGCACTCGGGCGAGGCTTTCTTGTGGCCGCTCATGTCTTTCCTCTGGGGCTTCGACTTGTGCGCTGTGGCTCAGAGGTCTCTTGTTTGCAAGTAAGCTATGGATTCCGCTATGATAGATATTTTCCTGAAGAGTTTAAGTACGGCTATAATTCTAACAACAAAAATCGGATAGATGGATCAAGGACAGCCCGACGTATAACGCTGCTCTATCTGATTTCCAAAAGGGAAGAACAGCACAGAGCCAAATTAGGCCTGTTGAGAACCTTCCGGTACATCAAGACTATGCCACAGAATTCCGTCGTGGCAACAAGAAAATTTACGAGCCCACCCCAGATTCACCATCACCACAAACACCCACAAGCAGTACAGAAACAGAACAGAACAATTCATGCCCTGTCCCGCCTCCACCTCCCCCACCAGTGCAGAATAGAAAAAGTTGATTCCGTGTTTTCTAACAACAAATAGACTTTCGATAAAACCAGTCCCGTGGGTCCAGATCCAGGCATTCGTAGGAACGGAGCGTTCATTCCGTTAAACCACAGAGATTGTAAATAGGAATAACAACAAATATAATTCTTGATCATGTATAATCTTCTTATATTAACAAGGGTTCTATATAAATTGGATAAACAGTACTTCACAGTTTGTGCTTGCCATGGGATGTTGAATTTAACGGGGAAGAAAAAGGAGCTTGGTTCCAACCATAGACTTCTGTATGAACTGTTTGTCTGGCAGTGGTGCAGCTGTAACCAGTCACAGGTCCGTTGCTTGGAATGTTAAACCTAAGGGTTTCCGTTCTTTGGTTGCCGTTGTGGGGCTCTTGCTTAAATTCTTGTGTCAATTCAGTGGCTCTTTGGCTGTGAAGAATGAGACCGCAAATACTTGCAGTGTATGAAAATGAAACATGCCTGCGTTCAGTGTGCCCTGTGGCGCAGAACGGTTCTGCTTCCCAGTGATATACGCTTCGAATATATTCAGCTGCGTCTCTTTGTATTGTTGGCTCCTGTTCCTGAAACAACTGTTCCGTCATTGGCTGAGACGTCTGCTCAGTGGATAACGTACTTTCAGTTGCATGAACAGGTGACTGTCGCTCGTCTTGGAGGGAGAAAGAAATGGAACCGCCGGGAATTGCAGCAGCAGGAGCGTGCTGAATAAAATTCCTAAAGTCTTCAGTCAAATTGGAATCCCACGATTGACCAGGAAAGAAGTAAAAATATGAAGTGGGTGGGAAGTCTCCCAGCAACTGATTTTGAATGGCTTTTTTGTTAGATATGCTTGCACCCATCACTGCGGCTGAAACTTTGTTTATCACAATGCTGTAACCGGACCCAATTGTCGGGACAACCTTGTGCAAAAGATACATCATGGCGACGTCCCCAGGCCGTACACGCTCCGCCACCAGGCTAACAACAAACACTACTCGGAACGTTCCTCCTCGGTTGAGCGCCTCCAGTACCGCCTGCTGCTGTTGCGGCCTCTCAACACCAAGAGCTGGCGTGTCGACGTACATGCTGCCGTACATGTCGGTATGCCACTCACACGTTGTTGTCAATCCGCCGCGACCATAGCGGATAGGCGATGTCATACCCGGAGGGACTCGGAAAATTGTGGACAGCAGCCTGCTCTTGCCCGCCGCCAAGCCCCCAATAAAGATCGTAATGGGGATGGCCGACTGATTTGTGCAACGAAAATGGTACCAATCTTTTCTGCACGTGGCCACATCAAACAGCAGCTTCACTACATCGGTATGGCCCTTCCTCGCAGCAACGAATGACGGCATGGCAAGCTCCATCTCATCCGTGTCAACTCCAAAAAACTTGGAAATCACCCACTTGACAGCCTCCAGATGGCCTCCCTCGCACGTATCATACAAAAGGCTGTGTGACCTTGGTGTGTTAATGTCCCTGAGTCTTTTAATCAGCTCCGTGTCATATACCGGCCACCTTAGTTCCCCAACCCTCCATGGAGTGTCCCCACTCTCAACAAGCGCTTTTGCAAGCCGAATATGCCCTCCTGTATGAATTCATTCCTCAGTGAATTTCACTACAACACAACACAAAACACACAAAAACCATCTCACCAGCACACAGTCCCTTGAGCACAGTGACGCACTCCTCTCTGTTGTTCCTAGTGGGGAGCAGCTTCCTCAAAATCCAGTCGATGCACCTGGTACTGCCCGCCATGGCGGCGCATCGCAGCACAAAGTACCGTCGCGACGTGTGGGTCGTGGGCCCGTACTCGCCGTGCTCCTCCACCGTCGCCCCCATCACGGCCCTGCACACTAATGCCACGAGAGGGAACAGCGTGTCGGCGACGCTCATCGCCCACACGCGCTGTTCGACTGACATAGGGTGGTGGGGGTCGTTGAAGAGTGCTTGTTGAAATTTAATAAAGTACGTCCTCTCGCCTCTGATACACCAGCATGATGCAAATACTCCTGCCAACTCCAGATTTTTGTATGCGAATTTAGAATTGGGCTTCATACCGTGAAATGAGGTGTTCAAATTTTTTTTTGTTCCAGAGTAGATTAACAAAACAATTGGGGCACCAAAGCTCAGCTCGATCTCTGTTGCCCAGAAAATTTGGTGTTTGGGAATGTAGTGTGCCTTGTTGTGGGGTTATCTGAGGCCGTTGTTGTTTGTTGCTGGGGGTGTTTGTCTGGGTGAATCAGATACAAATGAAGGAAGTGGAGGGGGTGGTGGCTTTTGTGGTTCCGGGTGTGTGGATATGGATAGGTTATTGTTGCTGGGTGTTGCAGGTGTGTTGTTGTTGGCTTGTAGTGCCTGTGGCTGAAGTGGTGGTAGAAAAATCGGTTGTGAGGGTGGCCGGAGTGGTGGTTCTGGTGTGAGAATTTCTGTGTGTAGTGGTTCTGACATCTGCAGTTTCTTGGTTGTTGGTGCTGGTGCTATTGCGGGTGTGGGTGTTACTATTGAATCGAGTATTGGGGATGGACTGGCATTGCACAATGATGGTGACGTGGAGGCACCGGGGTGATCAATCGGCGTAAATGCGGAGAAATTCGTTGTATTCTGTGGGCTAGGCGT
The DNA here is from genome assembly GCA_020536535.1 of Pelomyxa schiedti. NCBI lineage: Eukaryota > Evosea > Pelobiontida > Pelomyxidae > Pelomyxa > Pelomyxa schiedti. The sequence goes on along the minus strand of JAHLWZ010000113.1, from coordinate 17,112 downwards.
CGCACTAGCACTTGAGCGTGGTGTACTGTGTGTGCCACCCCATGATGTGTCAGAAGGCATCTCTGCCTCGAGGATATCTGCTATGCAAGTAGAGGCAAGTGACTTGACAATGTGAAGTAGGGCTTCACCATTCAAATCTGCAAAGCTTCTCTGCACAAGCTGAAAATAGGTAAATGAAGTTTGACAATTTACCAACGGGTCTATACCTCTTCCCAATTAGAAGAAACAGTGTCTCCACAAGTACTGAAGAAAATTTCCATAAAAAGGTTTCTAAGACACCTGGAAAAAGGTTTTAGAAAAAATCTACTTGGAAACCTGAGGGACCTATTCCATAGGATCGCTACAGCCGTCGTATAGGCACGTGAGCCAGTCACTGACCTTAATATTTCGAGAATTCTTTCTCTGAAGTAAAGCTCTCGTGCAAACAAGTCCTAGGCCCATTAATTGCTTTTTCCAAATAGAACTGGACCCATGCCTGTGCTATTGCTGTTCCTAACACAGAACCGCGATCAACAAAATCCCACAAAATAGCCAATCTCACAAGCATCCCAGCAATGAGATGTTGTAATGGCCGCAAAAAGCGAGTCTGTTTTAGTATTAGCAGGCACTTAATGTGAATGGCATTAAAGAGTGAAAACAACCTGTACATATTGCTCAAAGTACTCAGTAATGATTAACTTCGCAGTATTCTCTTTATGCTTGCAACTTACAATCTGAGCTCCAATGAAGGCTTCCCGGCTTCGTAATGGCAGTGTGTCTATTGTCTTGGTAATGAGCTCAATGTGTGATGACACCGCCAAGGTAATCTAACACAGATTGTTAGAGATAGGTGTGCAGAGGCAACGCAACCTGGTAATGACAGGATTCACATGTTGCCACTCGTTGTTTCTTACGTATGTTCAAGTCATCACTTTTACAATTTGGACACTTGGTAACATTCAGCACTTGTGAGTGGTGTCCAGAGACAGTTTCGAAGATCCTAAATTGGATTAACTACGAATACATTATTGTATCTTTAAATTCGTACCCAACAGAGTTGGGGAGGCTCAATCTCTCAATAGCTGCCCGTAATATTTGTCTGTCTTCATCAGAACTGATGTCCGATTTATTCATCAAAAACATTATAGGTAGAGGAGCAAAGATGGTTTTCCAGAGCTCTTCTTCAAATGGGTGTATGCGAGAGCCAGCAGAGTTGATGACATACCTGCCAAAAGTGTGAGTAAAAAAAGGTTGAATGAAGTAATATGCTTTCCAATTCGAAATTAAATAACTTTCTGACTGTGATATACACACCAGATAATGTGAATTGGGTCGTCAGACAAACCGGGTTGGCCCACATGATGCAAGTTGAAAAACTCCTGGGTGGCATCAATAAACTCTGTGCTGTGACCGTGCTCAACTCCCTTGGAATCATACACAACAACAGGACTGCCTTCTAGCTCGTAGCGAGTGAAGTGTGTTGTGATGGGAACTCCCGTGCCCTCTTTGGCGAGATCCATACCAAAGATAGAGTTTATGAGAGAGCTTTTGCCAGATCTGCCATAGAAAAAATATGAAAAAAATTATTAATGGCAATACAGAACATACCCAGTTGGGCCTACAACAAGAACATGAGGCCTTTCTGTGGTGCGCTTGATGTCGGCATAAGTTTTCCGGAAATGTTCAGCAATAGCAGCCACATCTACACGTGTGTCAGCATAAACAAAGGAATTGGCAATGGTATTCATCCCGGGGTGCATGTACCTTGATTGATAAAAGACTTGTATCTATGCAACATATCTGGAAGTCCTTCCTCCTCCTCAGCACTAGGTGCCACATCAACCCAGCCAATTGGAGGTGGAGGTGGCGGTGGCCGCGGAGGATGGAAACCAGTACCGCCTGAAGTCGAGGAGTCAGCAGCAGTCGAGGAGCTACTGACCGAACCAGAACTCAAGCTCAAATTCTGGTTCTGGCTCTGGTTATGGTTCATGTTCAAAATATCCAAGGCACCACCAGAAGAAGACAAGCCGCCGCACTGCATGTGCGGGGGAACAGGCACAGGCGACCCCGAAGACGGCGGCAGCAGCGAGAAGGCAATGGCCTGCAGAGGCGGGGAAGGCGAGGGAGTCGGGATAGGCGTGCCGCTTGGGGACTGGGTCGGCGACCTGGAGCGGGAGCGGGAGCGCTGCGCCGCCATCTGCAGCTGCATGTCGAGGGACCCCATCAGACCAACACTGTGGGGGGTCGTGGGCAGCCTCGTCGAGGAGGTCGTGGGGGCAGAGGGGGGCCTGTGCGCAAGCACAAACGACAGCGGTACCATGCACGAAGCTGCAGGCGACGACGCCGAGGACGAGGGAGAGCCAGTGGAACTGGCGACGTAGCACGAGGACAGAGAAGCCGACGACGCCGAGGATGAGCCATTAGAGGAGGCGGAAGAGCAGGAGGAAGAGGAGGAAGAAGACGACGGCGACGACGACGACGACGGGGACGAGGAAGAGAGCGACGGCACAAGGGGCAGGTTGCAGTGCGGGGGCGACGGCGTGGGCGACAGCGACGGCGACGGCGTGCTCGTGTTGCTCTCGCCCACAACCACCACGACCGCCGGCCGCGTCTTGGGCGTGGTCGGCGCCGACGACGACGACGACGACGACGAGTACAGCAGGGGCGGCGACGGGCCGTTGTTTCCGGAAACCGCGACGGGCCCCGGCGACGACTCCTTGCGCGGGCTCGGCGGCAGCATCGCGGTGCCCCCGCTGTGGCTGTTGCTGTTGCTGCTACAAAACATGGCGGTTGTGGTTGTTGCTGTTGCTGTTGCAGATGGTGCTGGGGTGGTTGATGGGGATCTGGGCGCGACGGAGGAATTGAAGGAGGGGGAAGGGGAGCGCGTGGCGCATGCGGGAGACGCGGTGGTGCACGCCGACGTGGAGCGCGGGGAGACCACGCGGGTGGGGGACGGCGCGCGCGCGCCCTTCGATGGTTTCGCAGTTATGGGTAGTGCCGCGGCCGACGGCGACGTCTCGGCCACGGGAGCCGACGATGTCGTCGTCGATGGCGACGGAGACGGTGATGGTGATGGTGATGTTACAGTTGTTGCTGTTGCAGTAGTAGGTGGCTGATGTGGCTCAGTGTGTTGTGGTGGTTGTTGTTGTGGTTGGGACATTGAGGCCGTGGCACAACACGACGGAGATGTCAGTGTATCCATGCGACAGAATTGCATTTAAAAAAAATCAAAAAATGGGGAGTCCATCACCGAATGGGCACAGCCCAAAATCCTCAAACAAAGGAAAAAAGAAACAACAAAAAAGTTACCTGCACAATGGTTATAAAAGGAACGCGAGAGCGAGCCAGATCTGCTACGCGTGATCAATGATTAAAGGAATGGTTTTGGGTCGAGGTGTGGCCGTTAACACGCGAAAAAAGTGTGTGGCCAACCCACAATTGTGGTAGATCTTTGGTTGTCATGAACTTTAAGAGAATCGCCTCAAACTCAGTACATTATAAAGAGCTTACAAGTGCTCTTATTGCTGCTGCATGGGTAGTGTCCACTTTGGTTACAATATCAACCAACTGGTCCCGGCTGTTGGAAACAAACTTGTTGCGGAAGAAGTTGCGCATACAGAGACCTGGTATGTGCTTGATAACATCATATTCGCAGTCGAAAGTGGGAACTCTGACAATCCCAAGTACCTCTATTCTGCACGATTTGGGGGGTATGGTGTTAGAAAATGAAATATGTAATAGCGGTGATAATAATAAAGTAAGAGAGTTACCCCCAGTGCTTGGCAGAATGGGAATGCGATTCAAGATTAATCATTTGCTCCTTTGTAATCTCACATGCAAAAAAGTGCAGTGTTAGATTGGGTGTCGTTTCAGTGGAGATAAGCTTTGGCCTCTCGGGCTCAACTGTGAATCCCAACTCCTCCTGAATTTCACGTACAACAGCTTGTCTAACTGTTTCCCCCTCATCCACAAATCCTCCTAGATTCATAAGACATCAAACAACATTGTCCCAGGGGAGCTCAATTTAAGGGGAAAAAGGCGAAGAAAAAAACAAGGGTCACTGCCAGCCAACCTGCAAAACCAAATTGTCCGTCGAAGCGCAGCAGCATCAACACAATTGGCTGGTGGCTTTCGGTGACGTAGTAGATTGCACAATGAGCTGCATCAGTTGGTCTGCTGCCTTGGGTGTAATTGTTCTCTGCTGGTACCGTGGCCATTCTCCCCGCGCAATCAAATCGTCAAAATTGTTTCTTTTCACGAAATGGATGTACTACGGTACAGTAGCAGTTGAGAAGTTCATTTTTTGTTTTTTCGGGCTGATGACAGGGCTAGGTGGTGTGGTCTCGTTGTTGTGCGTGGCGTTGGTGATTGGATCCCATAATGCAGTGGGCGAGAGAGCGCAGCGCGTGCTCATCGACCCGGTGGAGAGGATGTCGTCGGCGTGGGGCCAGTCCGCGGGGGAGAACCCAAGTTGGGCCAATTGGACGTGGTACAGCTGGCAGGCTGGGCCCCCGTGCCCAAGAGATTATAGGGATGTCCCACCCGTGTCCTTATCTGAAAAAGGTCCTGTCTCCTTGGCTCTCAAAGAAATTTCTTCCCTGCTGCAAGAATTTGTATACTTCTCCTTTGGCTTTTTTGGCCCTTGATCCCTACCTCAAAAACAACAACAAAACCTACACTAATCAGATCATGGAATATAAGCTCAGATATGGTTTGAAACTTGGAATGGGCCTTGGTATCATCTACAATGGAGAAGTCATCTTTTTGGAAGGTATCACGCTACATTGCTTCAATAATACATGATTCTGATGAAATGTTGTTAGGCGGAGGCACTGTTTCTATGGACTCGGATGTAGCCCCTGATGGAGACACAATTTGGTAGGCTATTCCTTCGTCTATTAAGTATTAATAGATGTTGGAAATATAATAAAATGAATGTAACCTTTTAAGATGACATTTGCAATCTCCTTAGGAATGTCGGTTCTATTACTAAAGTCTTCACAACACGTTATTTTCCTTCCTTTGCACTTTCTTAATCTTATTTTTCATCAGTTCTTCTGATGAAGGGCATCACCGATGGCATTGTTCACCTCGATGATCCCGTCACCAAATTCTATAACCAAGAAGCTCCACCTATATTTGACATTAAGAATCCTTATGGAAACGACCTCAGCGGTGTATGTATGCACAGGTTGTCAGTCTCCAATCCAGTATAGCACTAAAAGAACCCACAGTCTATCTACTCACACAAGCGGACTTCCACGAGAAGCACCCTGCCAGGCATTCAATTGTGGATATAACGAGTCAATTGTAACAAGATGGCTTAAATATTTCTTTTTTACCTTGTGCAGATATTTGAATACATCAATGCAATGCTTTTGCTCTACCCGCCATTTGTGCAACCCCACTATTCTAACTTTGGGCTTTCTCTTATGGGGCATTGCCTTGAAAGAGCTGTGTGTTAAACCGTTAGTTCCAAAGCGTAATGACATGCCCAGTACGCTGGTACCTACGAAGATATCATTGTTGACCAATTATTGTCACCAATGGGGATGAATTCTTCAGGATTTCATTACACAGACGATGTAAAGAATAGAATGGCAACTGGCTGTACTGTGTTGTTCCACCAAAAGAAACCTGACATTTTCACAAGACACTCTAAATGCTCAAGGAAACCAAGTTGAATATGCATATAACACTGAGGAACAGGGATGGTCTGCTCCGTGCGGGGGAATGTATTCTAGTATCTCTGATCTTTTAAAATTTTTGCACAACGCTGTTCTTGGGTATCAATTCAAAAAGCCCTACTCCTCTGACCCTGTGAAGCGGAGAATCACCAGTTGGTGATGATCGCTCAAACATGTTCAAGATGTCAGGCACACCTATGCCAGACGGGGTTAGTGGTTATGGTCTTGGCACTTTTGAAGACGTTTATGCAAATGGATTCAATACTATTACCAAAGGCTCTTTTCCCCATAACCACTCTACTTCTGAAGGCAATCATAGGCGGCCTTGTTGGTGGCTTTGGGTCAAATGTTGCCTTTATACCCGAATTGAAGCTTGGAATGGCGGCTACAATTAATCTCGGATCATCATCCCCTGATACAGTTACCTCCTTAAACTCATTTCAGCATACTCATTGGCAACCAGCTTCTTGCAGAAAGCTTCCTATTGCTCTTGCCAGCACTTTTAAAGGAACTTGATAGCAATCAACCACCCCCCTCATTACCGGAAAACTACCAGCACTGGCTTGGAAAATACGGATACAGTCACCTGGTACATTCCACCACCTTCTTCCTTACTCACCCAACCACAGAATGTGTTACTTTCCATTGAAGAGTCCGGCCAGGCCGGCGTGCTAAACGGCACTCTGTTTGGCACCCCTCAGATATTCACCTGGGACCCAGTTCAGCAGGAAATGAGTGCGGCCGGGGCTGCTTTCCGCATGGTTGATGCCACCAGCCTCAGTGAGTCATGTCACAACCTCTATGCTGTAAGTAAGGATGCTGTGGCATACTTTGGGGACATTCTTGGCATTCCTGTTGTCACAGTCACAGACCAGAATATATGGAACATCCCCAAGCTTCTTCTCTAAACCTCAAAACAAAAGGATTGAAAAAAACCACATGGCCTTTTTTTGATTTTCTTAAGGAAATCACGTGTGGAGAGGTGTTCTCAATTTCTATTTCCACTGCACCACGCGCATCTTGGTTGATGTTTTTGGTTTTGCAGATCTTACACTCAGGGTCAAGGAGGTAGCCGGGGAGAGATTTTTTAAGTTACACATTTGACGATGGGCGGGATGACTCCAATCGCGGCCAAGTGCATGTACGCGGGGGTGATTGGGGCCGAGACACTTATGGGAGGGTTGGTGCCCTTGCTGCTGCGACGGTTTGGCCGGTCGGAGCGCATAATGTCGGTTGCCAACGCGGCTGCCGGGGGATTGTTCTTGTCAGTATGTTACAGCTATTTCGTTTCTGTACTGTGCCGAGTGGCCTAGCATTTGTTAGTTTGTCGTTGGATTTTGTAGGGGAGGGGAGGGGACTGGATGCGGCGGAAATGCATTATGGGTGCGCGAGGGGGTGTTGAGAGGAGAATGAGATAGTGAATTGTGATTGTGATTGTAATGTCAAACAAGGCAGGATTGTGCCATATGCTTCTGGATGCAATAAGGCAGTTAGGTCAGGTATGGACTAGCAAATACCCTCTAGCACTTGCACTGTGTGGATGTGGCTTCTTTGGAGTGATGTTCGCTGAAAGAATTTGCGCACCGCAGCAACACCAGAGCCAAGAGCAGAGAGAATGTGTGGAGATTGAGAATGGTTCCTATCATGCTGTTCAAAGGGTAGAACCTCAAAAGAACTCGGAGACTGATAGCTTGCTATACAAGCCAATAAGGGGACGTGAACCCGGATCTCCCGCCAAGCCCCTTGTCTCGAGCATTGTTCTCACAGTTGCACTTAGGTTTGGCTGCCTTAATTGATTTATTTTGATCCTAATTCCGGGTTTGCGCAGTGCTCATTCATTCATCGAGGGGCTGGCAATGGGTGTGCAGGATACTTTCGGAGACATCAGTGCTACAGCTGCAGCGATAATAGCACACAAGTGGGCCGAATCAGGGGCACTGACTATCGGGCTGATGCTGTGCCTCTACCCTCAAGTCCAGGCAAAACTCAAGCAAGTATCCGCTGTTAGTTCACCACAGCCAGTGCCGGTGCTCTCCGAGGATATACCTTCTTCCCCTGTTGTTACTTGGAGTGCGGACTGCGCTTGTAGGTCTCACTGTCATAATTGTGATGACTGTCACCGAGTTTCTGCTGACCATTCTGTTGACTCCGTCAGCTGTGTGACATCTGATGGAAAGAAAAGGAAGCTGGCTCTGATTGTTGCTTTAATTGTGATCTATTCTCTAATCACCCCGTGTGGAGTATTCTGCGGTGCTCTTATCGACAACATTGTGCACGGCAGTACTGCGCTTTATGTACAAGGTTCCTTGAATGCAATAGCCTCAGGTGATACCCCTTCAATATACAAAGCAAGTATAATTAATCCTAGAAATTCCTTTCATTTCGCTTTTTAAGCAATGAGACTTACCACGAGATAGGAACTTTTTTGTACATAAGCACAGCCGAATTACTGTTGGAGTCATTCACAGTCCCAAGCGATCACCTCTTAAAGTGGGTTCTAGCATTTACCTTCTTCCTGGCAATGTCATCCATTTGCCTTCTTGACTAACAACATTTTTAAAAATGTGTGCACTCGCATACATACACATGCACATTTCGAACGCGTTTGTTATTGTCTCGCCGACAGGCCTGTTTGTTCGTTGTTCGCTTGAAAACCACTGGTTCTAAAGAAAACGGTTCGCATACAAATCTGCCTGCCTAAAGAGGATTTCGCTGATGGGTTTTTAAGGGCCAGCTCCTCAAAAGTCGATTACAAAAATTAAAAAAGGACAAGAGCAGAGAGGCAAAGGATGGCGGCTGTTGAGATCTGTCAGCCACTGGTGCACGTAACGCCTATTCCTGGCTACAACCATGCACTACGTGGTGTTGTAAATAAAATCGAGGTACGACGCTTTGTTTATCTTGCTTTTTTTCTTTTCTTTTTTTTTCTTTTTTTTCTTTTTTTTGTATTCCTTCCCCTTTGTTGTTGCCAATCGTGCATGGAGTAACGCCGCCGTAAGGTGCTGCTGCAAGTTGCCACTGGAAAAGTTGTTATTGCAAGACCTGCTTTGGAACTTGCTTTGGTCAGTGGACTGTTTTTTTCGTTTCTTTCTCCTCTAATTTCTTTACAAAGGTGGTGGACAGAAGTGGCTCAATGGTGCTTAAACCAAAGTTCGTTATTTTCCTTTCTTATTTCCTTTAGCAAGGACCACGAATCAAAAATGCCAAGAGAGCTGTGAAGAAAGTCATCAAACACTTGTGAGCATTTCTCTAAATTAGATTATTGATAAACTTTTTCACCTCAATACTAGGGAACCCACTGATGCCATCCACCTTGTGACTTATGATTCAACAGCACGAACAGTGTTCCAGAATGGAGACCTTACTCAAAAGGAGACCCTCAAAGAAAGAGTGCGAAACTTAGTAGCTTCTGGTGGCACATCCATTATGACTGGCCTTATTGCTGGGTATAACTGCATTTCCGTACAACCTACTGAGCGGACAGCGGTTGCCGCAAAAATGCAACGGTTGATGTTATTCTCTGGTCGTCCCCACTTCCCCCGTTTCTTTTACTGAAAAACAAAAAAGATGGGGAGGATTCACCTGATGGTTTACATGACAAGGCAAAGGAGATGCTAGAGAGGAGAGGAATCACCACAACTACATTTGGGATAGGAGATGGTGTCAATACAGCTTTAATGCAAGGTATTTTCTTTTTTTTTACTGATGAACACATTTAATCTCTATTAGGGATTTCTACTGGAGGTAAAGGTGAATACTTTTTCATTGCGGATTGCAAAAGTATTCCTGCCACCATGTCCAAGGTATACCTTTCAATTCCCTGTTCAAAGAGCTCATATATTGTAGGCCATCCACGGCCTGTTGGGAACTATTGGAACTTCAGCCACAATTCAGGTACAAGGAAAGAACGGTGCCATTGTTTCAAAAGTTTTCGGACATGGTACGCACTGCCTCAAACAGTTCAGGAGGCAGTTTCTAATTCCCATTAGATGAAAGGGAGCTGATATCTGGCATTCAGATTGGTGATCTCCACGAGGATTCCACAAAACAAATTCTTCTTCAACTTGAGCTTGGTTCTGAGACTGCAAGTAGGGCCAGCCCCGGGGTCAAAATCCTTGAATTTACTCTAGCTTACACAAGCACCTCCAGTGGTTAGTTTCCTTTAGATGGATTAGTTTAATAAAACAATTTGCAGGTGCATTGGCCGAGATGACCGGCTCAGTTGACATTACGTTTACTGAGGACAAACGTCTCATGCAGGAAAGAAACCCACAGGTTACAGTTGCTCTTGCTATTCAAAATGCAGCCACAATGGTATAGCTCTTCTTTTCCCTATCTGAGACTCTAAGAAGATGTAGGATGCCGAGATATCACAGCTACTCACTCGGGGCAATAAAGCGGAGGCCATAACAATGAAGGAAGCCCTTCTTACCTCTCTCAGGGCGACAGCAGCAATAGATAAGACTGGACGCATTGCAAAGTAGAGCTTATTCCATTCCCTCCTATGACCTAAATCCACACAGACTTATCACCCGGGCAGACAAGGTTCTGGCAGAGATGAAGGCGTCCCGTAAATCAACACAGGTGATGGCCAAGAAGGCATCATTCCATGCGAAATGCGATGCAGACGGCAAGAACAAAACCAAACATACGACTTCCACTAATCCCAAACGAACCCAGATGATGACTTTGGTTTCTCCAGTGGCTCCGACTCTGATTCAGGTGCCTACAGTGATGAGGGAGATGGAGCTTCAAGCTCTAATGACAGCGATTCCGGCGGCAGCGGCAGTGCCTCCCCCCCACCCAAGAGCAAGGGGAAGGTCAAAATCTGTCTTGGGCGATCCAAGATGCCTCCTGCTCGATCACGCACCCCCGACTCTGGTGACTCTCATGATTCTGATTCCGGCTCATAGACCAAGAAAGACCTTTCTTTATTTCCCACCCAACCACTACAACCAAAACAAACAAAAAGGAAAAAAAGTTATCTTCCCAATTCAGTAGCCACCACAAACAACAATTCATTCAAGGGAATTTTGAAGTGTCACTCACACTTGCTTTGGACCAGTCAAAGTGTTGGTGTTTTCCTGGGGCACTGGCTCTCTCGAATGTATGAGCTCCAAAGAAGTCCCTTTGGGCCTGGAGTAGGTTGGCTGGCAGGGTCTCACTCCGGTATCCATCAAAGAATGACAGGGCTGATTGCATTGCGGGGCTGGGAATTCCGGCTTTGACGCAGTGGCATACAGTGGATCGCCATCCCTCTAGGCACTTGGAAATAATTCCGGCTAGTCCTCCTATCGGTGGTGATGTGGTGCCGGATTCTGTGGATACAGGTTCTCCAGTGTCACTGAGGAGGCTTGTTAGGTTGGGGTTGGCGCAAAAGGCTGCTGAAATTGATGAGAGGAGACGAGAGCGAATGATGCAACCTCCACGCCAGGTATTAGCAATAGTATTATAGTTGAGATTCCACTTGTATCGCTGGGTCAAAGGTTAAAAGAACTGAATAATACATAAAGGAGATAAACCGTTGCTGCAGAACGCATCAATGAAAAGCCTTGCGCATACGAAACTAGTCTTGAAGCAAATAATGCATCTCTGACATTGGAAACAAACTTCCCTTTATCCAATAACTGCAGAGGTGGGGGGGCGGGAAATAATTTTGATGCAGCTACACGCTCAGCTTTGAGTGCACTAACGAACCTTTTTTTGCGCGATAAGTGCAAAAGAAAAACAAAGTCGTGAGAGTTTTGCACCTTGCAAAAACTGCTTCTGCGATTAATGTAACAGGTACATTGTCCTCTAAAGCTGCTGCAACTGTCCATCTCCCAGTTCCCTTTTGCTCAGCCGTGTCCAATATGCTATCCACGACATACGCATTGGATTGAGGATCCCGAACTCGAAGAACGAGGGCTGTTATCTCAATAAGGTAACTAGACAGATCGCCTTTATTCCACTCTGAAAATACATCTGCTATTTCATCATTGCCCAAGTTGGCGACATTCTTGAGGAGCCAGTATGCCTCGCAAATCTGAGAGTCAAGGTAAAAGAAACTAAAACGACTCTAAAGACATACAAGTTGCATGTCCCCATATTCTATTCCGTTATGTACCATCTTGACAAAATGCCCAGCTCCGCCAGGACCAATCCAATCACAACAAGGTTTGCTTTTGTCCTCTGTAACTACGGCTGCACAGTCTTGGAGAATTTTTGATACCTGTTGGTTGATAAGACAGGGTTGTTAGAGACAGAATTACCAGTGGCCAAGCTTTCTCCGAACCTCCTGGCATAATACTGGGGCCATGTAAAGCGCCGTCCTCCCCACCAGAAACCCCCATTCCAACAAACAGAATTCCACGTTTGGCAAGGTCTTCCTGCCTCTTTTCTGTGTCCATAAAGTGTGAGTTTCCGCCATCAATCAAAACGTCTCCAGGTGAGAGATAACCAACGAGACTTTTGATCAAGTCTACAGGAGAAATTCAATTTAGAGTTTGAAGAACTTAACGATGATGGCAAAAGGCACACCATCAACAGGAGAACCAGCAACCACCATCATTATAATTTTCCGAGGAGTTTTTAGTGACTTACACAGTGCAGCTGTTAACTGAGTTAGGTTTGTTTTCCATATGGATGTAATAAACATCACACTCTTACTTCCTTCAACATTACTACATTCAGTAGCACAGCAAACTAAAAGTATAAAATACCCGGGGACCAGCAGACAATTGCATTGACGTCACCAGCGCGTTTCATAAAGGCCCTCGTCCTATCAGGCGACCGGTTCCATACCGAAACGACGTAACCCCGGCTCAGTATGTTCAAGGCCAAGTTGCATCCCATAACTCCGAGCCCAGCCACTGCCACGTCACCAACGCCGATCCTGTCGCTTGCCCCCTCCCCCTTGGACGACGCTTGGGCAACAACACCTCCTGGCTCAGTTGTCATTCTCAAAGTGCTCAGGGACATTCTTAAAGTGCTCGGGACATATTTCCTTTGTTTACGGGACACACCCGTGGTTGCGTGGTTGTTGCTACAAACGCCCTTTCGGCAGCCATTTGATGAAATGCAATGTTGTAGAAAGGGAAAGGAAAAGTACAATGTACAGCTCTTGTGTTAATTTATGTCTACTTTAGAGTGCAAACTGCTGTGGCTAATCTTCCCAGAAGCTGGTGGGAGTGTATCCTTCAAACGGGGGATGCAGTTCGTCAAACAGATCAAAGAAATCCCCCACGTCGTAGTAGCATACTGGCGGTTGGGCACCACACTCGTTTTGGTTGGCAATGCCCTCCGCAAAAGTCAACGGCGGAGCAACTGCAGGCACGCCACTGAAGAGATCCCCAGCGTTTGTGCACCGAAATTCGCCGCGAATTTCGGTTCCCTCTGGCTGTTCGGCACCACAAAATCCCTCTTGTTGTGCGTCAACTTCGTTGCCATTTTTGTTATTCCACGACGACTTTTCTGAGTCGTTCATCCGAGCCGCGGCAGCCTCGTCGGTGTCGCCTTCAATCAGAGCCGGGTGGGCCTCCTCCGATGACGTAATTGCAACTGCAGGCACGAATGGATCAAACACCACTGTCTGCGGTTGATGTTGCAGCGGAATTGGTTCTGAAATTGGAGGTGAGACCTCGGATATAGGCCTGATGTCACTAGTATCTTCTTGTTGTTGGACTCCGGCTTCGTCTTGGATTGGTAATGGTTCCGGGGATTGTTGTGACTCCATATCAAGGACTGGTTCCTCACCCGGACTTAGAGTTTCATCGTCCGCTACGTGTGGTTCCGAGTCTTCAGTTCTTCTTTTAAACTGTGGCGGCACTTCTGGAATGACGTGAGAAACCGCACTTAATCTGGGGCAATGGTAGATACCAACAAACTGTTGCTCCCAAGTTCCATCCAGCTTGAATTCAGAGACCCTGAGTACCAGTTCCCCGACACTTACTTTGCTAGTATTCATAATGTAGATGAATGGGAGGACACCAGTCCCCGGGTTTTCCCCTAGTACGAATTCTTTATCAAAGGTAAAATGAAACATTCATTACATACTGACGAAACTAATGTGCTGGTTGGGAAGTTTAGTTTTGAGTACCCGCCATTGATTGCAGTCTTCTTTTGTGGGAGGATCCTCCCAGTTTCTGCTCCTGGCCTTCATGCTACATATGCACTCATCGGTTCCAATCATTATCCTATCCTGCTGTCCACGAGGAACATATACCTTCAGGCTTGCTTGTTTGCTCTGCTTCTCCTGTATCATTTCGCGAAAGCCCGGGTCCGTCGTTATCAGTTTCAGCCAGTCATTACCAGCATAATCACGCCGAGAGTTCCCAGACACACTGTGCGGCTCACAAGGAAAGGTGTCGTTGAGCGTCTCCAGCAGCCTCACCTCCGTCCTCTTCTTGCACGCCTTCTTGGCTCCTCCACGTGGGGGAGATGGCGAGGCCTGGGGAGATACAACCGCCGTCGTGGAGGCCCCTGGGGACGCCGGGGCAGCGTTCTTGGAGGGCCCGCTGGGAACGGCGGGATTGAGCGGGGCTGAATTCCGCATCTTGGTTGTCTGGGTGGAACTTTGCTTGGGGACTCGGCGGCCTGTTGCGTGTTCGTCACATGTGGCATCATCTTCATTGGGCACTGAGGCATCTCTTGTGGCTTTCCTTTTTCTTCCTGGCATTGGATTTGGTTGGGGTTTGTGTTCTTGGTTTTTTAAAATGTTTGAAATGAAAACTCATTTTTGGAGAATCGCAAACATTTCTGTGCGCCGGAGCTCGGCGACAAAAAGTTCCCTAAGTTACCAAGTCTGTCATAAAGTTGCCAACTTGGAAAAGTATACTAGCGCACCCTTTGTCAGGACCCCGAAAAGGACCTCCAGGTTATCTTGTTGAAGTTTCACGGTGTAGACACTTGTAGAAAGACTGGGTGTCAAAGCGATGCTCAAGTAACAAGGTTGCCTTGGTCTATTGGGTGAATTGAGGGGTGTCTTGACGTCAGAGCCGACGGAACTATCTGTCTAATCTATCGCCAGGTTGGTGCCTTCCAGGTTGGGTGCCTCCTGCTTTGCCAACACCCTTTTCTATCCAGCTTACACCACTATCTTGTGTTGAAAAGAGTGTGTCCATGATCCTTCAGAATCAGAACCCAGAATGTGTAAGGGGATCATCTTGGACCATCGTTACAGGAAATATTTTCGTAAAAACAAGAATCAACTGAAACCAACAATGAACGGCAGCAGTGACGGCCCAGCTGCTTCGACTGTGGTTACCTCCCATAATTCGACAGTCACATCAACTACTACCTCCATGCGTTTCGCGAAGCAGTCGTCTGGCCGTAAACCTGTCGTCGACGAGGTTGTTGGTTCTGAAAAGGGCGACGAGCACGGCAGAACACGTAACGACGCCAACAGTAACACCCATAATAGTTTTAAGAACAAGCCGCCGGAGACCCAGGGTGTGGTGCTGTTCGACGGAGCCGCTACTTTGAGTGTGGACACGTTTTCCGAGATATACGATTCACAGAAGCAGACTACTGCACAAACCAAAACCCATGATAAGGACCATCAGAAGCGTGAAAGCTCCTTGGGAACAATTGTCGAGGAAGGTTCTGATTCCAAGTCCCAAGAAATTTCTCCTGCCGATGTGCCGGTTGATGCCAATGTCTCTACGCCTCACCTGGGGGACCAACTTGAGCCCCCTAATGCCGCTGTAATCAAAGAGGACAAGTTGCCAACCCCTGGACTTGATTCTCTCACAACCGGGCCAACTTTGACTGCAGATTCCAGCACCCAACAAGTCGTTGAAGACCTACTGATTAAATCCGAGAAACGTGATGAGGCCATGCTAGTTGCTGTAACTACAAGTGATGGTATTGATGCTACAGAATCTGAGAACAAGCCGGAAGTGCACTCTTCAGATCCTGGGGACTCGCAACTGGCTCCCTTTGAAGACATAGATGATGATGGTTTGTGTATACTGGGTGAAGATATGATTCCAGTTGCAACCAAGTTCCACCATGATGACAACACAGTTGTAATTTTTGATTCACCCCACCATAATGCCATTAAATTAACAGAGGCACCAAATCTCACTGAAGAACTCAAAGATGCCACAACAGATGACCAAGTGAAAGTTGATGTGTCTTCTTCCTACGATGCGAAGGATTTTGACTCTGTTGATCACTCAGAACAAGATGTAAAAATTTCGCATACCAAACCTGTGGGGAAACCACAGAATCAAATAAAGCCTGCTAGCAAGATGGCGTCACCAGTAAGAGGCAAAGTTGCCGTGAAGCAGAATACAAAGAAATCTTCTCCGGTTTCCTCTTCCCCTCAACCTGGCAGTCAAGTATCTTTGTCTATCGCGGGGAAGTCCAAATCAACCAAGGTTAGCAACGTTAAGGTATCCACAACCACAACAACTGTGACAGACAAATCGGCTACTGTAAGAAGGAATTCTTCGCCTGCTCGATCTAAAAATATTCCGCAACCAACGAGCAACACAGCATCCTGCCCAGTTCAAAACACTACTAAACCTGCTCTCCCGAAATTTTCAGTAACCACCCCAGCTCCCAAAACGAAAGACAAAAATGTGAATACCCCAGAACCAATCAAAGTCAGCAAAAAGCAGCCCCTCCCACCAAAGTTGGACACGACAGTAAATAACACCCAAAAAAGTAGACCCGACCCAAAAACAGGAGCCACCAACACAACCAAGGACAAAAAACCACTTCCCAGCATGAAAGTGAGCACTTTCAAACAGAGTGAACCAGTTGCTGTGACACAAAAGAAGCCGCCATCGAACACCGAGTTGCCTTCACCTCCTTGTACAGATACAAACGCTCAACCCTGCATCAAAGCCAGCGCGAAACCATCTAACACTAAACCACCCCATCCACCTCAAACCCGCACCACTCCCTCGACAGTTCCTAAAACCGCTAATGTAAAAACCACAACGGTACTTCCCCCAACCTTCAAAATATATTTCTCACTATGACAGGTTGTTGATAACCCTCCGATTCCATCAAATTCATCATCCACTGGGGATGCTTATACCAAGTACGGGGTTCTTTTCCTTTTCTTACCGATTCTAAAATCAAACCACAGGTGGCTACAAGACAAAATTTCCGCACAGAAAGAGCGAGACCGGTTGATACAAGCCTGGCAGGAAGAGCGCAAAGAACGAGCGCGGGAACGGCTTCTGGAGGCACAAGCGCAACGGGAAGTAGAGAAGAAACTCGAGGAGGAATGGGAAGTGCGCCTTGTTGCTGTCAAACCACCAACCCACTTCACACGCAACAAGGCCAAACTCCTCAGAGTCTCTGGCACTCCTAGAGGGCCCACATTTTCAACTAAAAACAGCCTGGCTTCTACTACAACATTGAGAGCAACCTCTGCTTATGCATCATCAACATCAACTACAACATTGAGAGCCACTGCTACAACTGGTGGTTTGAAGAGATGATTGTGTTG